>KZ808736.1:65125-78678 GCA_000696205.2 Oncopeltus fasciatus
AAAAAAAAAAAACCGCTTTCGGCTTACTCATTTCCTACCATAAATTGAATCCTGTAATAAGAGATAACAAATCTGTTACGGCACATGTCTACACTGTCTTTGGTATTTGGATATAAAGAGTTTCTAACAGGTGAATGTGAAATTCGCCTCCAGAGATGTATCCTTACTCCAAAGACTGCACCAGCTTATGGAGGGAGGAGTTACATCCAGCTTTCCCAAGGACTTTACCGACTTCCCACATCTCCACGTTTCCCCTGTATAAACCCATGTAACATTATTCTTTCTCTCTCCGATGTTCCGCCAGTCATAACGCCTCTATAACTGCTCACAATAAAGTTACTTATAAAATGCTGAACTAGAGTTGATTATATTTAAGTTAAGACTGTTTGGGGTGTCCCCCACTTTTCCTACCCGGCCAGTCAAGCAATCTTATCTTTTACGCTCATTAACCACCCCGGCTTGGAAGATCAAATTTGTCTTTTGTAACAGTTTCTGCCTAAATGAACATCTATGTTATTTACTCAGCTAGCGGCTATGTTGATGAGTGAATATTCTAGTTCTAAGAATATAATATATTTTGTTTGTTATTAAGAACTGTAAAGATTAAATACAATAGCTTCGTTTTTTTTAAATGAAAATTAATTGAAACTGTTATTAGTCATATACCAATGTAACATACGGATATAAGTAAAATTGTTTACATTGTTATTTACTGCTGTGATGAGGTGTTCTTTTTTTTAAATATGAAATTTTAATGCAAAATTGTATTGCCTTACTGTATGACAATTTTTCTATAAAAAGTTGTTTATGCCTGAAAGCAAATTTAAAGAAAGAAAAAGAGGGAGAGAAATTTGCTTTTTTTAAATTTAATTAACGACACAAAATTTGTTACTTATTTACAATAAATTACCTTATATCTAGAGAAATAAACATTTAGGTTATGATCAGAAGCAAGATATATTTTCTTTGTAATGACTTTTCTTCGAGTTGGGATATAATCGGCAAACATTGTGTCGGCCCTAGTTAAGGTCGCGTCTCATTTGTCTCCAGTTACGTTTGTGAGTGTAACCTCGAGGGGCGAGCGGCGAGAGACAACTAAATGGGGATTTACTTTGAATAGCTAACTCTTAGGAAGCGGCTCCCGAAACAGTTTGCACGAGTTTTCCTAAATCGCACCCGGGGTTGGGCCCGGGGAACTTCCACGGCACTACGACTTTAAGTTCTACGTCGCCTGCCGCTTTACGGTCGACAGTTTAATTCCTTTTGAGCCCACCTGCTCTCGGAGGACACATACGCCTCTAGTTTTTATTATTCGCCTCTTCTTGACTTACGCACCCCTTGATCTTACTCATCCCTTCCTTTATTCTTTTCTTGCCTTTTTTAAATATTTATTTAGAAGAGAGAGATAGAGATAGAGAGAGAGAGGGTGGGGTGGGGGGAAGAGATAGAGAAAGAGTGAGAGAGAGTGAGTGGGGGGGAGAGAGAGGGAGAGAGTGAGTGGGGGGAAGAGAGAGGGAGGGAGAGAGAGAGAGAGAGAGAGAGAGAGAGAGAGAGGGGAGAGAGAGAGAGTGAGTGAGAGAAAGAGAGAGAGAGAGGGGAGAGAAAGATATAGAGAGAGAGAGTGAGAGGGAGAGAGTGAGAGGGAGAAAGTAAGAGGGAGAAAGAGAGAGAGAGAGAAAGAGAGACAGAAAAAGAGAGAGAAGGAGGGAGAGAAAGAGAGAGAGAGAGAGTGTGTGGGGGGAGAGAGAGATATATTAATTCAGCAAATCTCAGACCAAAAGTGGGGAGGTTTGGGAAAATTTATTCAGAAATAACAGCTATTTTATATTATCTTAAAGTAAGTTTCATACATTGTCTGGGTATATTAATATAATAACTATGCACACACACACACNAAAGAATAAAGTCCGGATTTTTGGGGGGGGGGGATCTGGGCGCGTTAGCCATTTATACAGTAATTACAGTTAGATAAACAGTAGGTACAGTTAGATTTTTATTCTATTCTCTTGCATTTATTATTTAAATTTACGTGGGACAAAATACCACAACAAAAATAATATTTATACTAAAATAGCGTTAAGTTTGTTCGGGAGTTTGCAGTAAGCTTAAGTATATTCCACAGTGTCTTATCAGAAGTGTATTTCAGAGACTAAAAATAGGAAAGAAACTACATGACGGGAAAAAGAGAATGTTCTACAGCGCAAAAAGTACTTACAAAAATAAATATGCAAGCTATAACATTTATTTAATATTTGAATTTCAAAGGAACATTTTAGGTGTTCCCAATTTTCTTTTCTATTTTTTTTTTCTAAATTATAAAACACCATTGAATTAGTGTTTTGAAAAATAATTTGATTCAGCCAGATAACAATTTAGCAATCACAGAAACTTTTGGAAATATAAAAAATGGAACCCCGAAGAAACATGTAAAATGTAAATTAAAAACTAGAAAGTCAATGAGTGTGTTTAGATAAATAATCAAATGGATATTTGATGGGAAAGATGCTGAAAATAAGGAAGAAAGTGGGAGGTAAGGAGTGAGGGATGGAGGGAGAGGGGAAAGGATGAGAGAGGGGGTGGGAGGGAGAAGGCCTTCATACAGGAAATAGGAGAGAAGGGCGGAGAGAGCATGCGCCAGGAAGATGTTTAACAATATTCCGAAACTCATTCCTATGCATTGGCTGAGGCCGGGAGACCTGTCCCTGCGAAGACACCACGGCGCAGATTGGAGCCTAGGTCCGAGTCTTGATACATATCTAATAGATACGGAGGGATGCAGCTGGTAGCCTAATAGCCCATGGGGGCATTTGCATCTCTTCCCGAGGGGAGCAGCTATCTCGGCTTATAGAGAGGATATTGCCTATTGATATATATGGGATATATATGGTATGTCTGTGCGTGGGTTTGAGTGAGATTCCTCGATTACAGGCTAAAGCTAATTAGCACAATTAATTGCCAATAATATTAATATTCACAAGATTCCATATCAAACTCAAGCTTTCTCTCAAGTCTCTAAGATCTTCCTCAGAGTCAGAGAAATTTAAGGAAAGTCCCCTCCCAGAGGAAAATGGGGAGTGGTGTATGTCACACTGCCATCTCATGATTCCTCGGTGGTTTTTACTGAGCCCATATCCGTCTTCTTTGCTACTTTGTTAGGGCGTTTGATGATCTCTACGGCTTCTCTTATGTTCTTGTGACGGTAACTGCCTCTCTTCTCTTACTACTTTAGTGAACGTGATTGTGAGAGTGAGGTTTGAGCTTATGAGTGTAGGCGCGCGCGCGGATGTGGAGGGGGAGGGAATTTGTCTCAGCATGAATTCCTTTGACATTTAAATGGTTCCTGGAAGAGTTCAGAGGAAGAGCAACTTACAAATTTGCAATTATATCTATTATCTATATAAAGATCGGATTGTTTTAAGAACAGAAGAGTTGTGAATTTCATTTTAGATTTATTTAAATATTATTTTAATAACTACCCTTTATCACATTAATAACGAAAAATTCAAGACACATTTTTATTTTATGAAGTGAAGATATATTGACCGTTATGATGTATAAGTAGAAAATTGTCAAAAACATATTGTGAGACTCATAGATTTAATTAATTTCATACATTCTAAAACTTTTCATACATTAAGTTTTGGCTTTAAATTCATAAATTAATTTTTATACATAAAATTAAACGTTTATGCTTTAAAATCCCTTAGGCCAGTCTCTTCACTATCTTTTGACCTGAAGAAGGCCTTAAATTCAATCCAAAATTTCTATAATAATAAAATTATATGGTTTGACAAATAAGTTTTTATTACAATATCCTGATGACCGGACTAAAAATATTTACTCCTTTCCTTAAGTATTTATAAACTGTATTATTATATTATTTAAGGTTTTAAAAGGTTGATTAATTGTCACGCAACTAAACGGCATTTTCTGATAAAAATAAAGATTGCTTATCTAACATACCTACATGCGATATGCATTCAGGAAATAAAATAGAAAAGTTTAATATTTTAAGCGAATATTTTTAATGTATGCGTGTGTCTTTAATGTATGTATGGATATGCGTACCGCATGTGCGAGCATGTGTTTATGAGCGAGTTTATCCTATACTCTGTAGTACTCCATACTAATTTAAGGCATACCATTTCAGTTGGGGGTTAATGAATTCACTTCATTTGGAGCTAAGTAGAGCATCTCAGACAAGGCCGCCTAACTCTCTCAACCATCAAGAATTAACGAAAAGAAGAAACTGCAGACCTAATAGTTAAGAGATCCTCCGTAAATCCCATTCTCTTTCTGGTTCCTTTCCAGCCTGTATCAGCCTCTGCTCGTCCTGCATAAGTGATGTGCAAATGGAGAACGCGTGTCACAGCTGATCGTCTTAAGCGTCGGAAGCCTGATTCTCCCCCCCACATTAAGGGGGTTTGAAAGGGTCTCGTCCATTATTTATAACGCATTATGAGAAATGGCTGTTTGCAGCAAGATGTAGATGGAATGAAGAACATTTAAATATACTTTCCTAATGAGTGATGCATGACTCGCGAAATCCTAAGGGATTGTGAACGATTTCTCATCGATACCCATACTTAAACAATGCTAGGCACGACAAAGAATAAAGTCCGGATTTTTGAGATATTTTTCGTACAGCTCAGTATCAAATAAAGTAAACACTATTGCTTAAAGTCATTAATAACCTAGTTGTAAGAACTATCATACCTTCTGTAATCCGTCTTCATTGGTTTCTGCAAACCATCTGTTGGCGAGCGCTTTCGGTGGACATTGTCCATATTCTGGCCAAAGACATGTGTTCAGTGTCAAGGCAGATGAATGCAGTTGAATGCAGACAGTGACAGTGAACTCATGTATTCGGCCACGAGGATGGACAATGTCCGAAAGCGCTCGCCAACAGAAGACGGTTTGCAGAAACCAATGAAGACAGATAATAGAAGGTATGAAAGCTCTATATTCATTGGTAGTGATTATAACCCCTTAGATTATTTACCTAGTAGTAAGACATTGCTTAGTTGCCATTAATAACCTGCTATTCCTAAACTTTTGATATTGGATTTAATTAAAAATAAGCTAATCTCACATCAAAGAACCGCTAACTCCAATTTATATAAGAGCCATAGCTAACTCATTTTCTATTGATAATCAAAAGGGGAAAATTTATTCTTAAGAAAAGTTATAACTGCCCAGACCAAAACAGAGCCTCCTAAATTTATATATTTTACATTTCATTTACAAAGTATATTAATTGAAAATCATTCCCATTGCAATATTAAAAATGCTACTACAAGCGTTGCATTTTCCAATAACTATTCATATTAAAAAACCATATATAATACCCTTTGTATTATATATTGATTATAATTTCCATGAATTCATATCTTCTATGAGATATTTTCATCCATTGAACACAATTTTGTAAGTTAAAAATCATTGGATCTTTAAGAAATTTTAATTGGTAATATAAGAATAATATATTTGATAGCTGAGGACTATAAGACTCTTCAATTTTAGTTACACATTAAAACGTTAATATAACGTCATTATAAAAACGTTTCGGCCCAATGCTTCATCCTCAATTCTAAAATCTTAAATTTATCCAACAATAAACATACTAATTATAGAATTACCTTAGAAGTAGTGATACGCATTCACTTTATTTATTTTTTTAATTCTGAAACGAATTAAAATACATTTTTAAAATTTTCTTGTGTCACGAGCCTCAGCAGAAAATGATTTTGTTTGATATTTATCGAACAGTATTAATTTTCGTTACAAAAATTCATAAATATTTGTAAAGTAAGTCTTGGTCTGTTTTTGAAAAATTTCACCAAGAATGCGACTATAATTATTGACTTGTTTATAGATAAAAAAAATATACTCCGGGTGAACAATAATTCATTGATAAATCGTTATGTTCAAAGAAGTCAACTCCGAAAAAAAGATCTTACTACATGTCAGAGCTTTGTGACAGCTGAAGAATATGGGACAACCGAAGTGAGAAACTGTCATGTTATATTTCAAATAAATGTGTAAATCCAAGCGGGCATCGCTGGCTTCCAGGGGTGGCAGAGGGTGATATTTTTCCAATGTCCCAGGGGTGGGAAAATACCCTTACTTTTCAGCTAGGATGTTCCAAATCTTTCTTTCCCTCCTACACGCGGTTGACATTCTTAGGTGAAGAAGTCTGCAGACTATACATGACTACACCGCAATCCTTGCTAAACATAAATCACAAGTTTGTGTTTCCATAGTACTAAACTGTAGCTTAAGTTACTTTAAAAGTAAAGCTGAAGAAAATAAATAAATATAAATAAAAGATAATTAAAAAACTATAAACAGATCGTTCATCGTAGGCCAGAAACTTTTTTGTCAGTTGAAAAAATATCATTGCAATCATATAATAGGTATGATTTATTTTTACACTCAATGATGCATCTTAGGAACATGACTAATAGCTGGACTTTTACTCTATTTTAAACAATCAAGGTACTAGGAAGATTTGTTTTCAATAGAATTCTGCCTAGATTTTGATCTCAAATCCCGTAAGAAATTTATGACTCCGCGAGTTGTCTTAACGTTCAAGAATTAATTGTTATTCCATTATATTAATGAATAATAATACAATGTTAATCTCATTTTTGTTCTATACAAAAGTAATATGTGGAGCAATTTTTTTCAACTATTTAATCAATCAAATTAGATATTGATGATGGTACATAATAGGGAAGTAGGTGACTTAGCCAATGGACTCTGTTCGTTACTCCTAATTCAGGCGCTACGGGTTCAAGTCCCGCCCTGGAACGCTATCTTTAAAAAAAAGCTTGTCATGATCGTAGGCGTATTGAACAGGGTGGTTATCTGTAGCAGCCCTTCCCTCCATGACCCTAAGTAGTTATGGGTGAAGTAAAAGAACATAATGAATAATATTTATATATTGAAAATGTGATATCTATAATATATACTGAAATTGATTATCAAAAGAAGATCAATCAAGATCTTGGCTTGCTTATTACATAAAACACGATTGTATATACGTTACTATTTATGTACTTAATTATATATTTTCCTTTCAATTTTCNGGGTGGTTATCTGTAGCAGCCCTTCCCTCCATGACCCTAAGTAGTTATGGGTGAAGTAAAAGAACATAATGAATAATATTTATATATTGAAAATGCGATATATGTAATATATAGTGAAATTGATTATCAAAAGAAGAGCAAGTCTACTTGACTTGCTAATTACATAAAACACGATTGTATACACGTTGCTATTTATGTACTTAATTATATATTTTCCTTTCAATTTTCATATATTTTAATTGTGACAGTTCCATTTCTTTTAAGGTAGTGTTTATTGTAAATAATCTAAAAGGTTATTTTAACTAACAATGAATATAGAACTATCATACCTTCTATTATCCGTCTTCATTGGTTTCTGCAAACCATCTTCTGTTGGCGAGCGCTTTCGTACACTGTCCATCTTCTTGGCCGAATACATGTATTCACTGTCACTGTCTGTATTCAACAGTAGTGTTTATTGCTTAAACAATTTAAAAGTCAGAGGGCATTAAAAAAAAAATGGGTTATTTCATTAGCTTTGTAACTGAACCCGAATAACTTCTAAAATAGTTAAAAATCTTTTACGCTGAACAAAATATTAATGTCAAAATGGATGTGCTTCTAGTTTCGGGAACATGATTGGATTTTACAACAATCCGGAACCCACACGAGATAAACATTGAAGTTTAGGAAGTACCATCGGTTTCTTTCCTGTTGAATTTGGCTTCCGGGTCGTAGATGCATCACTGACCAAATGGAATTGATAGGAGAGGTCCAAGCGCACGACAGTAACAGTCGGCACCCGGCCACCAGACTCCTGAAATATTCAAGCTGCAATTACTCGCCACCTACTCAAGGCCCACCGCGGGACCTTCATTATACATCAGCTGTTGGAGCTGGAGTGATCACACTACTTAGTAAGACTGATGGGCGTTCACATCAGCAAATATTAACGGCTCCTAACGTTTCCTCTCACTCAACACCCGAGCGGAATTGGTGTCCCACTGCAGAAATTCTTTAGCCATATTCTCAGTCCACTAAACTCATCATATCTTCAAGAGAGACATTCTAGAAGCTCAGAAACACAGTGAGTTCGAATTAATTGCATGAAAGCAATAAACACTACTGTTGAATACAGACAGTGACAGTGAATACATGTATTCATCCAAGAAGATGGACAATGTCCGAAAACGCTTGCCAACAGAAGATGGTTTGCAGAAACCAATGAAGACGGATACTAGATTATTTACAATATACACTACCTTAAAATAAATGGAACTGTCACAATTAAAATATATGAAAATTGAAAGGAAAATATATAATTAAGTACATAAATAGTAACGTATATACAATCGTGTTTTATGTAATAAGCAAGCCAAGATCTTGATTGATCTTCTTTTGATAATCAATTTCAGTATATATTATAGATATCACATTTTCAATATATAAATATTATTCATTATGTTCTCTTACTTCACCCATAACTACTTAGGGTCATGGAGGGAAGGGCTACTACAGATAACCACCCTGTTCAATACACCCACAATAAGGACAAGCTTTTTTTCAAAGATAGCGGTCCAGGGCGGGACTTGAACCCGTAGCTCCTGAATTAGGAAAGTCACCTACTTAACTATTATGTACCACCATCAATATCTAATTTGATTTATTGACAAAAATTGCTCCACATATTAATTTTGTATAGAACGAAAATGAACGTTTTTGAATAAAAATATTCCCCAAGTAACGAATTAATGCATCTAATGTATAAAATTAGAAAGAAAAGTTTCAACAATTTTAAAACTAGCAAGGTTGTGTTAAAACTGTGGCCCTTACAGAGATTGCCGATGAAAATTAGAGGAACTTCCATAGAAATATCAAACTCATTGGAATACCAGTCCCGATTGGTAAGCTGAGGTGTAATTGTAGGAATATGAGAAAATGGATCGAATCGAATGCCTTAGCAAAAATTACACTCATAAATCACTGATAGATATACTACTTCACAAATCAGCAGTGCATACAATTCGTCATTTCACATGCGACGGCTCGTCCAAAGACGTAAAACATTACAGAAACATTTCAGTCTTTCAAAGATCAATACAAATTTGCAGAAACTGAATTACACAAAATCGCTTAAGTTACCGCAAAACGGGTCCATAGATATACGTACAACGGGTACATAATTCAACAGTATACAACCATTGCTTAGGTTAGTAAATATTTAACTAAGAAATTAATTGTCTTGCTTATTACAAGGAATTATTGTCTCTTGAATTACAAAAATGCGAAGGATTAGTTTTATTTAAAAAAAATTAAGATCCAACGTAGAGATAGCTATATTTTACTTCAGCCATTGAAGAAAAAAACTCTAGTAATAACTGGGTATTAAATTTTTTTTTTTTTTTAAATTAAGGATATTTTGGANTTGCCCGTTTAAAGTCAATATAGGTATTTATTCATTTTTATAAAAAGAAATATTATATAATGATAAAATAGGTCACTCATTTTGTTAATACCATGCAGACCACTGGCTGATTTTGATGAATTGAACTATTTGCTTAAATGACTTAGAAATATCTGTACTTGATTTTCTACTAAATCTTTGAATGTTTTATTTATCTTAGGTGATAATTTCCCCGAAAACCATGTACTATATTTGAATAACACTTAAACTGAGATGATACAAATATATTTGTAGGTGACTTACAGATTTGAAGAGAGTAGGAACTTCAAAGTATCCTTCATATCTGTCAGTTATAACAGCAAATGGTGGAGCAGAGATATTTCGAAGAGAGCGAGATCCAAGAAGTATGACAATTGCAGTGCTTGTGACAACAGCTACAGTTGTTGGATCAGTGGGTGTGTAAACATCAAGAGCAAGCCAGGCTCCCCTCCATGAATTAACACAGACGAACCCAAAGCAGGCTGTATAGAAGCGTGATGCAGCATAGTAAGAAAGCCTATGGAGGTTAGGGTTGAGAGAGGATTGGTAGAGTTTCTGTGTGAGGGTGAATACAAGAACACCTGCTATGCCAAGGAAGAGTGACACTCCAGAACTGATACAGGGGTCATGAGGGTAAACAAAGTAGTCCATAAGGCTCCATGTGCCACGCCAGTAGGCTACAACTAAAGGAGATATGAGGCCAGCTGCTAGGAAGTCATCAAGTATTGTGAGGAGAAGTTCGTGGTATCTGGAGGAGCCTCGCAGACCATCGGAGATTCCCGCAGTGCTGCCTCTCATCCTCTCTGACTGGAGCGCCAGCCACTACTCTGTCTACAACACTGCTCTCCCCTCCACTCCACACTACTAACTGTAACTAACAGGCCCATTCAACTCCAGCACTACTAATCTATTTACACTAGTCTCATTTATCATGCTTTACCACACACTTATTCTTCAGTAAATCTTTTACTGATAAAGAAATTAGATAGGCTACTTTTACCATTCTTAGTTGCAAGTATGATATCACTTCAGAAGTTGTTATTAAAACAAGCTAAATTCATTCTATTCATGCAAATAATTATCACTTCAAAGAAGAAAGAGACTGAGTTCATGATACCCCCATGGAGATAACTGTGAGAGTGTAGTCCAGCTTCTTAATAGCCTAATGGGCTACTTATGTTTGGAACCCAAGAATGGACTGTTTCCTGCTGCCAAATAAAATGAATTAATCTACTCTTTTTTTTTTTTACTAATACTGGTGTAATAATAACTATAATACTTTTAAACTGCATCAATGCTTTTTAATTCGTGGAAGTAATGTGAGGTCAACTCTACTATAGATCTTACATTTGCATCAATATAATTTCTCCAAAAACATCTTGTGCAATATTCAGTTTTAATATTTAAAAAAAAAACATTAAGTTAAACATTATTAGTTATTAACCTTACCGGCAAGTCATTATGACAAACCTAGGCACTTATCAATAGTGAATATCAGATACAGGAAGGAGGAGATGGGAGAAAAACAAAATAATTCAATGACCGATATCTTGTATGTTTTTACCTTTATGAAAGCTTATTGTCATATTATTGGTATAAAATCAGCACAGCAGCACATCGACACAATTACACGACGATGTATTGTGCTGATAAGCCAATTTTAATTTGTTTTATGAACACCTACACACACACACATATTTTACAAGGCTGGGGAAGAAAGTGGCGTGAGGACCAGAACTCTCCGGGAAGGGACCAAATGCAGGATGCCAGATATTTCTTTCATCTGAGAAGAGAATCAGGTATGCTTAGAAATCCTGATGAGAATCTTCTGGACCCTTCTCAACCTTTCCACATAGCTATAAAAGCAGCTAGCCGAGTCAGTGATAATTTAGTGCTACTCTTTTGAGGACTCTATGTAAATAAGTACATTTAATTTATTTGCACATATCTGTAATTCGCTGTAAGAAATTTATATTTTCTATTTATTTATAAGTTATTAAGGACAGTAGTTGCAATCAGTAGCTGTTAATTATTTATTATAATAAACTAACTTATATTTATCACAGTTCATAAATAATTATGGACCCATTGCCCGTAACAGAATATATATATATATAATAGTAACTTATTTATGATATTATGATATTCAAATCATGGTGATAATTGTAGTAAATTTCATTATTTCTTTGAATCGTACATGGAGCAAGAAAAAACTCTCTACCTCAGGCGGGGAGGTAGAGAGTTTTTTTTTCTAATTCTCTGTACAATTCAAATAAATTATTTATGATAAGTTCAATGTACGAATGTAATTATTATTGAGTTTCATTATCATTAATAGTTTCTGCTTCCTCACTGTTTGAAGAGATCATCGACGACAGCAATGATGTAGCAGGATATCCAGATCACTTCCGCACACAGAAGATGTGGAAGAACTGTGTAGTGATTGGACTCTGGGAGTGTGAGGGGGAGTTTTAATCCAGTTGGAAGGGCGTGAAGGGGTGCGGGGAGGGGGGTGAACTGCTTACCACACTCTATTCCAAATCGAGTTCCCCCCCCACTACCGGAAATATTGTTGTGTGTAGCAGATTTCCTCTTCACAATCAATCCACGCTACCAACTTTTTTTCTCTCTCTCTCTCTCTCTCGCTGCTTTTTCCCCCCCACTCCCAAAACCGATATAACCTGTAGTTTTTAAACCTCAACTTGAACAAAAATTAAACGAACAAAAATTAAAGAAAAATATAATCTAATATTTTATGTGTCTTAGGAAAATATATAATAAATAAAATAAATGATAAATAGTGCAGTGGACACACAAAAAGGAAAAAAAATCACCAAGAGTAAAATTTTCGGGTATATCTTGCCCTTCTTCAGTGAGGAGTGAAGAATCACCAGGTTCTCATACCTTATATTCTCCGTCTTCATTGGTTTCTGTACACCATCTCAGAAAGCGCTCGCCAACGGGAGATGGTGTACAGAAACCAATGAAGACGGAGAATATAAGGTATGAGAGTTCTATATTCATTGGTGGTAGAAATAATAATAACCCTTTAAATCACCAGGTTGGTGAGAGACGGACGTGAAGTTCCCGAAAATTTTGAAGTTTGTGAATTTTTCTTTTTGTGTGTTCACTGCACTCTCTATCCAACCTGTTCTTGATATATATATATATATGCATACATGTACATACTTAAGATTTAGCAAAGCTACTGGTACATGAGGCTGATTTTGTATATTTTCAACAGATCACTAGCTATCCTACGTTGTAGAAGCTCAAAATAGAGAATATTCAAGACAATATACATATAATATGTATTTCATTTTTGTGTGAAACATCCGGAATTTTAAAAATAACTAAAAGTAATTAAGTATTTAAACTTCATTTTGTAAACAGGTGAATGAGTTCGTTAGTGGGTAAAAACGAGAGAGAAAAATCTAAATTATTAATTAGTTATTAATCAGTTGGTTTTCTGCAGTTTACAATGTGAACAACCACCCTGGGGAGATTTCTCCACTCAACACCATTGCCCTGATGATGGCTTACTAGGTAAGCCGAAACGTTGGCATAAATAAAAATATTACTCCAAATTTTGGTGTATATTTTTTCTTCCTGGCCGAAACCCCGACCATTCTCACATGATATTCGAGACGGCCAACTAACCATCAACCATGTATAAAAAACACACACGTGTCTGTCAACGATCTACAGGCCAACGTTTTCAGTTTTCATAAGAAAATACGGCATGCAGCATTTAAATACGAAACGAAAGGCTAAGTTCGTTAATAACCACAAAACAGGAGTGAAGGATAGACAAGATGTCAAGTCTGAAATGTCAAGTTTGACTGAAAAGGTTTTTAAATGTAGCAGGCGTAATAATTAGTTAAGACTAATGAAACATAATGCATATACGTTTATTAATAAAATAAATTCTTTGAGAGTGAGGGTATGAATATTGAACCATTAGAAGTGGGGGTTACCTAAATTGTTATTTTTATAAAATTTGGCATGTGGCTTTTAAGAGAAAAAAGAAAGGCAGAAAA
>KZ808736.1:80052-95285 GCA_000696205.2 Oncopeltus fasciatus
AGCGTTTAAAGATATATATATATGTATGTGTGTGTGTGTGTTTTGTGTTAGGTTATTTTTACTGTTAACGATCTAGTAAAATTACTACATAAAAATATAGTGTAACAATAAAATTTAGATACATTTTTCAAGGTAAAAGTAAAATTTAAATAAAATTTTTAAGTTTCGTCAATTTGAAACAATTTGCTTTGATTCAAATGATCCTATATCAAAACTAAATTTAATAGTTTGCAAGTAGAGTAAAGATTATAAATTTCCTCTCTATATTTTAACCCTGTAAAATAAAAAAAATATATTCTCGAAATGTGTCCTTTGATTTAGAATATTTTAATGAACATCTTCAATAAACTTCAAATACCTATTTAATATCCTGTACATACTCAGATTTTATGTAAATACACACTACGACATTTCAAAATCTAATAGGGTCTTAATGTTTATAATCCAATTATAGTTATTTATATTTTACAAAGAAGGTCATACATACATATTTTCAAGGTTTATACTTTGAACACTTTAGTTACAATTTTATCATATCCTCTTTAAAGAAAAAGAGAATAATAATAATAAATTATTAAGAAATTATGACTATCAATGTAGTTTGATTAATTGAATTTATGAAACCGAATTGATAATAGTTAATCCCATTTTTTATCATTTTACTGATAACTTTATAGACCCCCAGAAACTCTAGTCACCTCCTATCTTGGATAGACCTTAGTGATCCATTCCGGCAGCCTATTCACAGATTCGGAAACAACTCATTCACTCCGGAGTTGTAACCTGTTAACTGACACATCTGGAGAAGTACACCAGCAACACCAAAACAATTTTTATCCCCTAACAGGTGGATAATATACGCTGCTTTTGTTGGAATACCTAACCATGAATATTGCGTTTCCTGATGCGGGAATTCGCTAGTCACGAACATATGGCATGCGCAAGTCTAATAATAATAGTGAAAAATTGTTTGTATCCTATTTGAAATTATATTTCAGGTGAGTAACGAAAACGAAATCTACTATATTCAATTTTACCTGAAAAAACATAATGGTCAATTTAAGATTAAACAGTAATAATTCCAGATTTTTCGTACGTGAGGGTTTAAAAATCCCAGACAAATTGCCTCATTTATTCCGGTACTGAAATAAATTCTGAGTGCTACATAATGAGGTGCATTCAATACTGCAGACTTCTGCAGCAACTGCATTAGAAATACCCCTCACATCCGCAGAATCGTAAGAGGTTCTCGAGCCACTGCCTCCGATCCAGAATGACTCCAAGTAAGTTCTAGCTGTACTGCATATATCTGCATGTGGTGAGAATGCAAAATATGGGCTGAAATCGTAGGCAGTGTTTTATTTATTTTAGCTGTATTACCTCGAAATACATCAGAGGAAATTAATTTCCAATGAAAATCTATCCTGCATCCATGCACAAAATATCTTTCGAAAAGTCCAGGCAAAAATATATTCAATAACAATCAGAATAAGCTAAAATGCAAAATGATAAAATTTTATCAATCATTGGGTTTCATACAAAGTGCTGGAGATCGTGGAATTTTTCTCATTAATATAACGAACATGTAAATAACCATCGCAATATTAACTATCGATTTATGTCGTGCCTCTGCAATGGAAACTAAAGATTTTAAATTATTTAATTAAATGTTGGATGACATGTAAATACATTACCCTCTCCTTACCAAGAAATATATATTAGCTAATTTATACATATTACCTGGGACATTTTAATTAATTTTATAAATGGTTCCTATATACGTTTTTAAAATGTTCATGAAAATCAATGAAACTCTAGAAGTTTGTTCTTCGATAAATGTTTTAGTTTTCTGACTAATTATTGGGAAGATTAGTAGTTTTCGTCGCTACTAATTGTTTAATTGCTTTAACAAAAATCTGCTTTAATGATTTCTAACATTTTTTTTTTTTACTCTATTTGTATCCTAGTTCGCACTTTAAAACTCTTAACTGACCCACCTCAGCGGCTTTAAAGTAACTAAGTGGCCTGTACGTCAATATTATATCTGATTAAATATTTTGCTGAAGTATTATTTTTGTATGTGTGAGTGTGTTATCTGTGTTAGTCTACCTTTCAACCGCTTAGGGTCTTGTTGGGAAAGGCTATCTGAAGGATCCCACCCCACTCTAAACATCCATGGCACAAGATTGCGAGACCCGATTAACTTTGGCGCCCCTTAAGTATTCCTTAATAATAATAATAATAGCGTATAGCTCAATAGTCTCATTGTGATTTACCATAGTATGTTTCTCAGTCAATTTGTAAGGTCATATTTTCGAAAGAAGAATCACGCATCTTGTCCACCTGGTGTAACAGCCTGGACAATCTAAAATGTGTAATTTGTCTTGATTGCAATGTCACTGTGACTTATATGAGTTATTCCAACAGATAAGGATCTCTGACATTTTCATTATTTATAGACTTTTTTTTTTTAAATCAAATTACTTTCTTACTACATTTTATTTCTTTCATATATTTCATCAGAGTTATTTTCTATACAATATTCTAAAATAAATAATTCGTTAACCGAGTACATTTGACGTCCTGGCTCTTTTGACTCGAAAAGAATGCCAGCCATATGGTTGATTAACACGTGACAATTGAGTCAAAGGGGGAGATAGACGAGAAAAAGGCTTTATGGCATTACTCCTTTGTCAATTCATTTAGGGGATGTTGGTGTGAGTACAATAAATCTCGAGATATCATTGAATTATCATACCTTCTATTATCCGTCTTCATTGGTGTCTGCAAACCATCTTTGGGGTTTGTGTGGTTTGTAGAAACCAATGGAGACGGATAATAGAAGGTATGATATAGTTCTATATTCATTGGTAGTCATAATAACCCTTTAGATTTTTTATATAATTGGATATTTGAAAACTATTGAAGGGGATGAGTTCGAAATCATATATAGTATATGGAGATCAGTGTAGGTGGTTTTATAGGAAGCATTTAGAATGGAGTAAATGTCCTCGAACTTGAAGCCCAGGATACGCCTGACGTTCCATAACTACCCTTAAGTTTACAATTCGTCATCACACGCACATATAGGTCTAATAAGTCACCAGTAGATGTTATAATTCAAGACAACTATAGGCAAGAATTCTGGAAAAGCTGTAACTAACTATTTGTTCAGTCTTGCCCCTTGGTCTGTAAATGGGTTTATCAGCCTCGTAATTAATGGTCCACGTCGGCCTATAGGATGCAATGGACTGGACTTCAGCCAAGCATCCATATTGACTGGAGCATGAGGATGTAAATACACGTACAACTTGGCAAAATGTTAACTCATATTGCTAGAGTTTTTGTATGTTGTCATATAGGATAGGATATATACTCTCATAAGTGGTATAGAACCAGTTTGACAAAGAGTTACAGTATACGAGACAAATTCTAAAGAAAACTATTGAATTATCAGTTCATTTGTTATATTTATATAGAAACTCATTAAATGGAATAAATTCATAATTAAAGGAAAAATAAATAAATAAACCCAATGGGATGAAATAGATAATACTCCCTCATTTGGCTCATTTAAAGTGGAATATTATTTACACAATTATAGCAGGATAAAAGTCAAGTTCGTTAACTGCTGAAACCTGACACGTTTAGAGGGAGGGGAAAAGATAGGAGAAAGAGGAGAGGGTTTGTGAAGAGAGGGTGGAAATGCTGATAATAACTCAGTCATTATCAAACTCATTGAAAGAGCAAAACAGAAAGAAATTTTTTTTTTCCACAATAAATTACAACAAAAATATACATAACTTTCCCATAGCTTGAAAATTAAGTCATTTTTCAGGCAGAATCCAACACATATCTTATAAAAGTACTACATAAGCCACTGCCCGTAAAGAAGTCAGATGAAGCATCTAAAAGACCACATAATAATTGGTATTATTTTAAGAGACTTAAGAAATGCAGGAATTCCAAAAAAAAAAAAAAAGTATTTGGGATTTCGTGAGTTTAGGTTTGATAAAGAGAATGTTTTAAATTAAAAAAAAAATGTAAAAAAAAAACAAAAACAACTCTATCATTGCACAGTTTTATAACAAAACTAACCTTTAAAATAAAATGATTGTATAGATAGTCATTATCAGAGCATTTGTTTCATGTCCTGTAGCGTTTATACATTTTCCATTGGTAAATAAATATTCGTAAAAAAGAACAATAATTTACTTAAAAAAAAATGAAGCAATTTTTATTTTAAAAGTCAAATAGTAGATATAAAGTTTTCTGGAAAAAAAATCGGTACTGATTTATGGACTCTTTCAATTAATTTACACAATTGTGTTTTTTTAGAATAGGGATGATAGGGAAATTATTTTGGATGGTAAATTAGCTTTAAAGATTTGTTATATATTACGGTAAAAGTATTAATAATTTAACATTATATACAAGTTATAGGGCCTTGGAATAATGCTGAAATTGGGTAAGAATAACTAAATAAGGAATTAATAATCATTTTTAAGTATTAACTTCATTCAGTATGGAACTAAGTAATGAACAGAATACATTTGACGATTAGTCTTCAATTGTATCTATCTTTAATGAAACATACGAAGCCACAATAATTTATGTATGTGACAGCCTTTTCCATACAACTGTATGTCCTCAGAAAGGACTGTATTCAGGTTTAGTGTGGGATCCACAGTATGGTTCATCGCGCCTGATGAGACACACTCTACTAACCCCCGTTGCCAAGAAGTTAAGAAGTCCCGTCATTGAAGGCTGTAGAGTAGAATATACGTTTGCTGGTTTAGTGTGGGATCCTTGAACGGTTTACTAAGCCTTACGAGATTATCTACTATCCCGCCTTGCACAGGAGTTTCTTCGTGGTGCCGTCAATGAAGGCTTTAGAGATGAAGGGACGTCATGCTGGTTTAGTGTGGGATCCACGGTACGGTTCATCGCGCCTTACGAGACACCCTCTACTAACCCGCGTTACTAAGGATTTTTGTGGAATCGCCATTGAAGGCTGTAGAGTAGAAGATACGTTTGCTGGTTTAGTGTGGGATCCTTGAACGGTTTACTAAGCCTTACGAGATTCTCTACTATCCCGCCTTGCCCAGGAGTTTCTTCGTGGTGCCGTCATTGAAGGCTTTAGAGATGAAGGGACGTCATGCTGGTTTAGTGTGGGATCCACAGTATGGTTCATCGCGCCTGATGAGACACACTCTACTAACCCCCGTTACTAAGGATTTTTGTGGTATCGTCATTGAAGGCTTCAGAGCTGAAGATGCGTTCTTTGAGATGAGATAATAGATGATTCGATTTAAAAGGAGAAATCGGGATGAGGCAGGTTAGAACAAGGACGTTTCGTATACCTCTCCGGCGTCTACTTACACACAATCAGCTGTTACTTGCATCGCGCAAATGGTACTATGCCCTGCTACACCTCCAGCGCAAATCAGAAGAGGTAGGTTGATGATGTAGCAGTGAATGGTTTTGTTTAATACAATTTTTAAGGGGAAAAAGCTATGAGAATTGGAAAAAGTCGGTAAAATACAAGTACTACCACACACCTAGAGCTGATTATTCCTGTCTTTTCAGCCTCAGTCTAGTTCTGTTCTTCATCAGGGCAAAAAAAAAAACCTTTGAAGGCCGTTTCTTAAAATTCCACTGGATCTCCTCAATAAACCCCAGAGTATGCTATACTATTATGAGGTGTGTCTCATGCTCACTAAAGAATCAATCACTACATTTATTTGAGCTTAACTGCGGTATCTCTTATCTTCCGTTTCCTAGTAGAGCTTCATTAAATATATATATATATATATATATATATATATATGTAATNNTATATATATATATGTAATGTAATTGTGCAAGTTTATTGACATCATGTACGGTGCAAAGCCTTCAGAAATTAAACAAACAAATATAAAAGTAATATTATTCATGAGGAAGCATATTAGTACAGGCACAAGTTAAGAATTTTCACCATTGGAAAAACGTGATTAATGTAGATTATAAGTTAAGCAATAAATTTTGTAAATTGTTTTCATGAATATTCGTGTTAAAATACGTACTACATATACTCGATTCCTATACTTATTTACTTTATTTCATAACTTAACACATTTACTTTATCCAATATTACATTTATGCTTGACGCAACTGTCGAATTGTACATATCATTCTTGGTGTATCTTCATGATGTGTTTTTATCACCTGAATGATATTACAATTGATTGTTAAATATAATTAGTATTTAAAAGGAGGATCTCGTTCAGAGGTTTATAATTGAATAAAAATAAATTGCTGAACTAAAATGGATTTATTTTTGCCAATGTTTCGACCCAAATTTCAGGCCTTCTTCAGGGCTATCATGAAGGCAAGAGAGAAAGTCTTGTTACCTGAATCAAATGTTCATGACTTATTATTCATGAATGTGAATGTTCACCTGTAGTGCCATTACATTTGATCCAGGTGACAACTATGTCCTTTCTCGTCTTCATGATAGCCCTGAAGAAAGCCTAAAAATCAGACCAAAAAGTTTGCAAAAATAAAATCATACTGGTTCACCGATTTGTTATTATTTAATAATAATCCCCAGACCGATTATACCATCCTCCTGATTATCAACGGTAAACCAAAATCCCATAGAAGATATAATTAAAATTAAATTTAATTGGTATTAAAATTAGTTTCGTTACTTATTTTTTATACCTATTAATTTGTAATTGTACTATAAAAGTTTGAATGCCACTTTTGATATTTATTTTTGTTCAGATGGTGTTTTCCTCCACAAGAAATACTCTAAATCTAATAAATTAACCAAACAACCAGGCAGTTTAGAAAAACGATTTGACTTATCCCATTAGATTCGTTAAATATGGCTTAAAGTAATGAGGGGAACGGCAAATTGCAATTAAAGGGGGTAACAAAGAAAAGAATCCAAAAGAATGTTTACGATTAACTCCGCCAGGAATGATTTACAATGCGACAAAAGTTTCCAAACGATTAATTCCAGAAAGGATGTTATAGGATATAAAGGATACAAAAGAAGCAAAAATATTGTGGAAAACGCAGCCCCGCGGAAGGAACAAACGAATTAATATTGCTCTATATCCTCTGGTGGAGGCCGTGAGAGATTGGCGGTCGGAAGGGGGAAAGCCGGAAACTGAAGGGAGTCGGCCAGCAACGAAGTCTTTAAGAGAAGGATTCCGTCGCTTTAAGGAGAGGAAAAAATAAATACGATAACAAGGTCCTGGAACAGGCTGGAAAAATATGAAGGCATTAGCCGCTACGAGCCATTAGGCTAAGCAAGTTAGGAGACAGGCAGTGGATCTACTACCAAAAGTATGGGACTCCCCTCCTCCTTCAGCCCCAACACCAAGATGTGCAATAAAGAGGCAAACTTAAGGGGGTAATTTATGATTTGGGTAAGCTAGCTAGTCGTAGGGGCAGGTTATGCAGGCATAAATATCCATAACAATTCTCTAACCATGGTGGACCATCGCCTTAATACATCTCCAACACAGATACTATCCTGATAGCAATGAGCTTGCTTTACTAATGCTTTAATAGCGATTTTAGTAATATTCGCTCTCTCGGCTTAAGCTACTTGTATTATAATGTAATAAGTTCTTCGATATCTATCATAAAAATAATTTTAAAAAATTTATAAATTTTAATCGTACAGGGAGTTAGAAAAAAAACTCTACCCCAAGAATCTAACCTGGGTCTTTTCAGCTAAAAAAAACTAGTGTTTGTTTATAAAAAAAAAATTAAATGCTAGAAACAAGTTTTACAATATTATAGTGAAACTCAATCAGCAATAATGGTAATGTTAAAGACTATGCCAATTGGAGGATAACAGCTGATTCCTTTGTCTTGGGTAGATTAATCGATTTACTGGGAATATTAGATGAGAATGTTCCAGCCTCTTGTAGTACCTTCTCGCATCTTCCACGAAGCTTTAATAGCAGTTCGCCGAGTCTCAGTCTGTGGTAGTTCCCGTGGCAGATCACGAGTTCCGCGTGATAAGTGACAGTGTTTAACAAGTTATTATGAGGCCTCTTAGTAAACACTTGGTTTCTTTTTACATGTTAATTAGTAAGTGGGAACTTTCAGGGCAGGTGCGCTGCCAACTGCACTACCGAGGGAGTGAGAATAATTTATGATTCCCCGCACTTCACTCCGAATCTGGCCGCCAAGTATGACGAATATATCGTCTTGTATTAGGCAAAGCTAAAATTGCTAGCCATTTATTAGACTCTCGTTTGGCAATAATAAATAGCTAGCAATTTTAGCTCGACCGACTAGACGATATATTCGTCATACTTGGAGGTCAGACTCGGAGTGAAGTGAAGTGCGGGAAACTAGAAATCATTCTCACTCCCTCGGTGGTGCAGTTGGTAGCGCACCCGCCCTAAAAGTGGGGGACTTGGGTTCGATTCGTGAGGTAGAGAGTTTTTTTTCCAGCTCCCTGTACGATTAAAATTAATATTGAAATGCGGGATTACTTTACCAAAATTATCATCATGATATAAAAAAATTTCTAAACATAATACAGTGTGAAAAAATGGCTGTTTTCGTCAAATTAATGAATTACTTATCAGTAACTAATACCGCAGAATTTATTCAAGAATCTATCTCAAAATGTTTGGCTATTTAAGGATATATTTTGGTTTAATATGTACTGTCCAAAATACTAAAGATGCCAATTTAGCTAATGGAAGTTTGATTTTTGATTAAATTTGAACGGAGGATTTATTTCTGCCTAATGGTGCAATATGTCCCTTAGCAAAATAAACTGTGTTCCTTTTTAAAGTAAAAACTTTATTTTTAGACTTAAAGAAAATATGACAAGAGATATGATTATTTTATATATTATCAAGTACGAAATATTATTTATGAGCTAATAGTAAAAAAAAATCGCATTCGCAAAATACGATTTAATCGTGCAAATACTGTAATTAGTCCACTGTAATTAGTTAAATTGCAGAAGGTCTTTATACTTAATTTTAATATATTAAACTTCAATTAAAACTTGAAAGAGGATAACAATTTATGACTAGCCGTCATGTATGGAACACATAAAAAATTTAAATTCCTTTATTTTTTAAAATACATCGAATAATATGATGATGGACACAATTTTACCCTTCGGAGTGAAATGCGGTAAGCATACAATAGGTAAAATTTAAAATATTTGAGGAACGGAAGGAGCTGCACGAGTTTTTAAAGAATAAATTACAGAATCTTTTTCAACCTTGCTCATCGAAGGGGGTACGCTATTTTCTTTATGACAAAAAACTTAATATCTGCTAAATTTTAGTAATTTTTTTAATGTTTATCTTTTAAAAAACTAGTGTTTATTTATTTAAAAACTTAGATTATAAAATTAAATTCCTGAAGCAAGTTTTATATTATTATAGTGATGATATAGACTCAATCAGCAATAATGGTAATGTTAAAGACTAGGGCAATTGAAGGATAACAGCTGATTCCTTTGTCTTGGGAAGATAAATCGATTTACTGGGAATTTGAGATGAGAATATTTCAGCCTCTTGTAGTACCTTCTCGCAACTTCCACGAAACTTTAATGGCAGTTCGCCGAGTCTCAGTCTTCGGCAGTTCCCGTGGCAGATCACGAGTTCCGCGTGATAAGTGACAGTGTTTAACAAGTTATCTTGAGGCCTCTTAGTAAATACTTGGTTTCTTTGTACATGTTAATTAGTTTGTTTGCTGTAAGTAATTTTTTATTACCTTCTATACTAGTAAGTAAGGCCAGAAGATTCTAAGGTTTTTGTAATTAATAGATTCGATATTTGTAATAATAAATTAACTAATATTTATCTCGTGTTTTTTTAATTATTAGAGATCCGTAGCCCCTAACAGTATTAATCTAATAAATTAAGCGTTAGTCCCCACATTTAAAAGTATTTTACTGATATAAAAGCACTAAGACACAGGATAGTAAGATAAAGAGAAATTTTATTGGTCTATACATATGAAATGATGATGTGAACATAAAAGAAAGACTCCATTAAAGGAATCCTAGTGACACTTTGAAGGGAAGAAATATGACAGGAGGAACTAAAAGATAAGCTGAGTCTCCATCCCTTAGAGATGGGATTTGTGTTGCAGGGTTTAGTAAGGAGAGGGGGGGGGGGGGTCCGGTCAAAGAGAGAAGAATACGTTAATAGATGTTCAAGTTGTGGAAAGGAATCCCCCTAACCGAGATCTCACTCTGAACTCCTCAAACCTGGGATCCGAGTTTGAGAGCTAGCCCATTTCTCTCAGCTGCGCTTCCTAAGTAATCCTACCCCACTCTCTCCCTCGGCTACTGTCGGACGGGGTGGGGTGGGGGGGATAAGTTTTAATTGCTAAGGAATTATCTTGGCAGGTGGCTCACTTCGCCCCTCTCACCCCCCATCATCATCCCTTAGCTACTATCTATTCTCCTTCTATACATTTCCTCACACTCTGGCCTCCATTGATTTCCTCCAGCCTCTCTCAATTTCATTCCTTCCTCTGCTTCCATCCTATATCCTATATCCTTCAAGCTTTATCTCACACTCCATATCTCTATCAGACAATTTCTTTACCGCTTTAATTTCTCACTTTTTATCTCTCTTATCTCTAAAATATGAGTCTTTCTTTGGGCCTCTACTTTGCCTCTATTCTTACCCTTCTACTCCTTCTTCTAGCAAGTCGTTGCTTCCCAAACCTTATGTCACTTAATTTCCCACTTTCACTCACTCTTTCTCTCTTCATTTCTTTCTCATTTTAAACATCTTTTCCTTCAAATATCAGGCTGATTGTTGGCAGGCTAGAGGTTGCTGAACCAAACAAATTCAAATTGGTTTTGTATTATTATTTAGAAAAAATAAAGATTGAATTCCCCTATGAAATTCAAATATGTAATTATCATCATAGATGGAATATTTATTCCACTATGTCTACCGTAGTATCGTAGAACGTTATTTTGTCAGATGTATTTGCATCAATGAAACTTAACCATCTCTCTCTCTCTCTCTCTCTCTCTCACACACACACACACACACCGTAGCAGGTTGTACGCTGATTTAAGGACCAAAGCAGAAAGAGAATTGGAATAAATATTAATTTGAAGAAAAAAGTTTAGTTTAATTACAAAATAAATTTTGAGGTTTTTCAAAACTAGAAACACACTAATTAAATAAGGTGATTGGGTTGCCCATTCAGAAGCGACTCTATTGTTTTGTAGGCAGATAGGTTATTTCTAAATTAATTTAAAATTTAGGGTTGAGATTTGTCAATAGTGGAAGCAATCTCATTCGCTCTGAACCTCAAAAAAAAAAAAAAAAAATGAAATAATGATTTTTCTTATTTTTTAACTAGGCCATATTGAAGGCGTTATAACGAATTCTAACTTTTTTTTTTTTTAATCATTGTGTGTTCAATAAAATATTATTTATTTGAAACCTCGAATGTAATATACAATATTTGGAGTAGATTTGGGTAAATTGAACCAAGAACACTAAGAAACTACTAAAATATGGAAGTTTTCTTCGAGAAACATCTGAGAAGTTTGCTGTAAGCCAAGCAAATTTCTCATAAATTTCATCAAAGATGGAGAAAAATAACAGTAAATGGATAACTTACTAATTGATAAGGACAGTTGAGGTTATATGTATAACTGCTTCAGACTGTTCGGAAGGGACAACAAGAGCAAACATTCTTATATACCCATTAAAATATTCTATATGCGTCTTTTGTAAAAAATAATATTATATATAGATTATTAGATTTTTTTTACCCCTCTTATGAAATCTATTTTTTTTTTTTCACCATAACTCACCAACAACGAAGTTATATACTGTTTTTTTCGTTCAAATTCAACAGAAAATCATTATTACCAGTGTAGCTGCTTATCACATATACATTGTAACTAAAGCCATATTTAAATGACTCTGAGAAAGCCAATTTAACAGAGCATTGAAATTGAGTGATAACGCGGCCAAACTCTCTCTCTCTGTGGAATCCAATGAGGGGTTCGGGAAACACTTTAGTTGTGGGAACAGCCGTTATTGCAAGGGAGCGAGCTGAATACAGATTTGAGAAGAGGCCCAGCCTGGAAAATATGACTCCACTACACCGGGGAAATTTATTCTTGATGAGGTGTGGCCGAGTGTCTCGCCACGATTAGGCAAATTCAGTTATGATTTTACAGAAAAAAACAACAACAAATAAGCATGTCATAATTTTGTTAAAAAATAGAAACAAACAAAACACAATTTTCTATATTTCTCCTAGTAGCGACGAGAAAAGCCAGAAGCCATGCTTTGTATTGAAGCCTATCAAGGGACTAGCTGAAACATCCTTAATAAATGTAAACGAAAAAGGCTTGTAAAATAATTTGTGACTCCAAATTTAAGTTCATTATTATAATATTTTTATAATTCACTATATACTTCTCACTTAAATTGCAGTAATGGACTTAAACTGAAGAAACAACGACTTAGCTATGCATTTGACTGCCTTTACCTTTCGTTTTTTCATCCCCAGTAATGAAGAAACAACGACTTAGCCATGCATTTGACTGCCTTTACCTTTCGTTTTTGCATCCCCAGTAATGAAGAAACAACGACTTAACTATGCATTTGACTGCCTTTACCTTTCGTTTTTGCATCCCCAGTAATGAATGACCTTCCCTCCTAGTAAATATTAAATATGCCCAGGGGGCATAATAAAAAAAAACTTTCTATTCTAATAAATATATATTAAACTGCGGGGAGCAAAAAGACACACACACACACACACACACACACATATATATATATCTGTATAGTAATCTAAAACAGACCATATTTTTTACTTCCCCTGGTCTGGATCAGTAAAGAATATAAGAAATATTTGAATCATAAAGTGTGTTTGATTAGTTCCAATGTCATTAGCTTGATTCCTTATGTGAAATCAACTTAAGATAGGATTCAAATGGAGAGTTCTTTGACCGTAGATATTATTATTAGATGATTTTAGTTGGGGTTCAATCAAGGATCTTACATTGGACAAACAAAAAAACCTATTTCTCGTAGAATCAATAACCATAGAAATGATATAAGGAATAAATTAATAAAAACTGCCTTCATTAAACATGTTTTTCATGAAGCACACATTCGACTTCGAGAGCATAACCATTCTTTCCACTGAACCCTATGAACACAAACGCATTTTATCTGAAACCGTTCACATTAACTTACAACACTATCCAGTTAACGATAGAACGGACATAGAACAAATTTCTTCAACTTATTCAAACATTTTCAACATTCTAAAAACCATTAGCACTCCTTCTCTATAAACCTGTCAAACATTTTTCCCAGTTCCAAAGTTACCTATTCCCAATAATACCCTTCCTTTTTTCCTTTGTCCTTTTTATTGCCCCCTTTTCTAACAGGGCGCTCTCCCTTTGTACCTTCCGCCTCTTACATTCCCCCCTCCCTTTCACCACCCACAGTGTTTTTCAGAAAAATAATATTTCGTCTTAGTCATGAAAATGTGAACTTAGTGACAGGACGTCTTCTCTCGATTTCATGATAGGCAGGTGTGGTAAATTACTGTTTTAATGTTATTCAATTATTTTTTTAATAAGTTGTTGTCTACATGTTTTTTTTTTTTTTGTAATTCTCCCACATACCTTTCTACATTCATACTTTTGATATCACATTACATTATGGTAATTCTGTATTATAATATTGTCAATTATTATTGTATTCTAATGATATTGCATTTCTACAGCCCTGAAGAAGGCTTATAATGCATGCCAAATCGTTGGCAGATAATCTTTCAAAAAAATACTTTTTTTTTAATTTGTATTTTTTTTTTGGATCTACCTTGACCGAACCCCAACTAAAATCATCTAATATTAAGATTATTACTTTCTTATTAGTCAAGGGAGCGCTTAGGATCGTAATGCTATTACTACAGAGGTGTTCAATGGCTCTTCTTTCAGCATTTTCTTTCAAGATAATTAACCAAACAACAGCAAAAATAAATAAAGGGAAAATATCCAGCTTATTAGGATAGGAATATAACTTTCTGATTAGTCAAGGGAGCGCTTAGGATCGCAATACTTCTAATTGAATGTAAAGGTGTTCAATGGCTCTTCTCTCAGCAATATCTTTGAAGATAATTAACCAAACAACAACAAAAATAAATAAACAAAGGGAAAATATCCAGCTTTATTAAGATAGGATTATTATACTCCCTGTTTAGTCAAGGAAGCGCTTAGGATCGTAATGCTTCTAACTGAATGTAAAGGTGTTCAATGACTCTTCTTTCTTGCAATATCTTTAAAGATAATTCAACCAAAAAAAATAAAATATAAAAAAAGAAGAGTATATATCCAGCTTTATTAAGACTAGTTCCAGCTGGATGATCCTCCTCAAGCAAACTGATCCCCGGCATAAGTGTCCTCGCACGACCTGGTGTGGTCCTGTTCGGAATTCACCTCACATCTCTCCACAAAACACAGATTTTACTATAATTTGAGTTATCTTTCTCCCAGCCATTACTATTTATCTAGAGTACTCTCAAACTCGGATAATAAGTGTAAAAAAAAAAAAAAAAAATTATTTCAATTCTGCTATACATTGGAGTTGCGGGACTAGGGCCGTTTTCCCACCCAAGCAACATAGTCAGCAAATTAAAAAAATGTATCTTATTTTATAGAATAAAATAAATAGATAAATATTGGGAAAAAAGTATCAGTCTGCATGCATTATAATTTTTTTTTTCAGAATTAACTCTTTATTAAAAAAAAATTATCTGTACAATTTTTACATTTAATTTTTTGATGAGGTACATGATAATAGTCCTTGCTCGTCTATCCCAGGACGTAACCCGTCCTCAGAGAGGAACGCATTATAATAATCGCTATTTTTGTACAATGCACCCTCGTACGGGGTTAGTGAAGAATAGTTAGTAAGATTAAGAAATGCACCTTCATGCACTTAGTTGCTATTGATACTATTGAAATTCTTAGGTCCACTCAAATTCGGAAGAAAAAACTGCAGTACAATCATCAAAATGAAGCCATTTCCATCATTACATAAATTGTTGATTTTAGATATAATTCAATTTTTCAGTTTAGTAAGGGCTTTAGTAGGACTTTACTCAACCCTAAATTGTGACGTTAAAAATCGTATTAAAAGAGTTTATTTATAATTAATTATTTTATTAAAAAATAACTAATAATCCAG
>KZ808736.1:105640-122314 GCA_000696205.2 Oncopeltus fasciatus
TAAATAAAATTACAAATATATTTTTTTATTGTGAGAGGATTTTATAGATGCAAGTACACTAGGCAGTAAAATAAAAAGACAAACAGTAAGAAATAGAAGGTAGATTTAAATAACGTGTTCTGGGGGATGATATTACCCCATTGCCGTACGTCCGCCCCATTCCCAGGGAAAAAAATGTGTTTTGTAATGCCGGCGAGAAGGCTGGTAGAATCCAGGCTGAGAGATATTGCACTCCACACACCGACTCGCCTTCCGGTCTCCGAACGAGCGGGAGAGCACAAGTAATCCCATCGGAGCCCGGGTGAGAAGCACTTACATTAGATGGAAGAAAAAGCAAGAGTCTGAAACGAGACCGACTGGAGGATCCTCGTTTTTGAGATTCAACACAGGCGGCGGTGTTTCCGGCACTCGAGTCGCTCTCGAGATTTAAGACCGGGGTTCTGCGTACCGACCCCGCCCATACGCGAAGTCTGCGCGGAAACATTCCCGTAAAGCTGTAGCTGTAGTCAGAAGAGGGGAGTACCGTTTCACGGCGCTCATGGGAACAGCTTGACGTAATTGGAATTCCCTTTCCCATAAATAAATCATTGAGACTCCGACTCAATCAGTCAAACGACAAGGACTCCTATGCACAACAGTCTCAATCAAGTAGAGTGGTTACATAATTCGTATTAGTTTCTCAGAAATCATTGGAAAGTACTCCTAGCAATCTTAGGGTGGTTTTAAGTGAAAACCTTACCAAAGAAACCTTCTGATATAGACTCTAAGAGATGATTTTAGTTGGGGTTCGGTCAAGGTAGATCCAAAAAATACAAATTTAAAAAATGTATTTTTTAATAAAGGATTATCTGCCAACGTTTCGGCTTACATTGCAAGCCTTCTTCAGGGCTATCATGAAGATGAGAGAGGACGTCCTGTCCCTAAGTTCACATTTCCATGACTGATGATCTTCTGATAATATAAAATATTATGTAATTTGGTTACAATGAAAAATGAAAATGACATTCAATAACAATCAAGTAGGAGAGAAAGTGACCAATGACTTCACTCTCAAATTATTTACAGACTATGTCACCAGGAGGTCACGAGGCCCATCTTAGTTTGAGTAAACAGGGAGGGTTGTAGGGGTTGGAGTTGGAAGACAAGGTCTGTGCTAGTGAATTAGGATGGTATGGAAGTTTACTGTGAAAAAGGGTGAAGCGGGAAGAAATGAGTTCTTGAACAAAAGGGATATCAAGTTCGTGGTGAAGAGAGGAATTGGACACGTAATAGGGAGCATTTGAGATTAATCTAAGGGTTTTGGATTAAAAGGACTGGATTCTTTGGATATTCGAAGGCTTGGCGACCCCAGATTTCTACTTCAGATTGGTCGTAATCAGGTTTTGTTGAGCTTCAGGTTGTTTTCTATTGCAAGATTGCTAAATAAATTATGGAAAATTATTTCTTGAACAATATGGATCATATAAGTTTGACTTGATGATATAAACATTAACTTTATAATAAGTTAAAATACTCAGTGTCATGGTTGTTTGGAAGAAGATGGTTACATATAGATATCTCTTAACATGACCAAATATCATTAAACGGTTGTTAAAATTTATATTATACCTGCGCAGCGGTAAAAATTTACCTAATATTTCTCCATAAATATATTTTGAAATGTGATATTAAAGCTTTATTTAAAACTTGAGCAGAAAAACTATTACAAATCCACGAATTTTAATATATTTAGTAACTGTTAAATAAAACTGCATTTGTTAAATTAAATATATTAACATAAAATAATTTCCACAAATGGAATAAGATTATGCCCGAGAAAATCTGCTGAGAAATATGTCATAAATATGCCAATATAAGAAAATATAGATTTTTTATTCTGTTCCCTTGCACTAAAAATTATCTAAATTTACGTGGGATTAAAGACCACAAAATAAATAATATTTATAAAATTAAAATTAAAATTAAATGAAGAAGAGTCATTTAAACAGCTTGACAATGTCAGCTCCTCCGAGCATGAACGATATATTCGTCGGCCTCGGAGGTTGGACTCTCGACACTAGTGCGGGGAATTTAATAACTTATCTGACTTGTNATACCAACTATATTTGTTTGCAATATTTGTTTTAACAAAAGCTTCAAAGGAAGGTTTTGTTTTCCTAATCATAATTATTCTAGCTGGAATCTAGCTACGAGTAGTAAAATAAATGTATTGTAAATATATATTTATTCCTGCATCATTTGTGGAATATTTGTTTTCTTATCTAAGCTCCCCAGAATCCATTTCATTTCTCATTTCATTAATTCTTTAAATACATATTTTTACATACTTTATTAATTTTTTTAATCGCACAGTATTCTTTAAAAAAAACAGCAAGTTAACAATTTATATAAAATTTTTTTATTTAAAAAAGATAATCATATGTCTTGCTCCCTAAATATATAAAATACTAAATAAATATTTAGAAGTGAAACCTAAAATCATTAGCCAGTAAAAAAAAACAATTTTTATTCGGCAGGTAATACAGAAACCAAGAAAACAAAAAAAAATGATAAAGACTATAGTACCTTATTCAAGTAATAAATAACCTATAAATGCAGAAAATATTTCAATAAATACATATTATTTATATTTTCAGACACAATGGCTTAATTCCAAAAGCATACACAGAAATAAATTTTTAAGTTTGAAAATAATTGCATTTAGACTATAATACAAAATGAAATCCTAATGAAAAATTCATGAAGCTAAGCGAATTTATGATGTTACTATAATCGCCATTTTCATATGGTATAAAAGAAGAAGTTTTAATAAGTAATTTTTTAAAGTATCGTTCAAGCAGGACATCACATAGTAGAGTTTAATGCTACTTATTTGAGAGTGGTGTCATTGGTCACCTTCTCTCCTCATGTGATTGACATTGAATGCCATTTTTTAAATTTATTGTGGTAATCAAATTACAAAATGTTTTTATTTAACAAAATGTAATAAATAAATAAATGATACTTATACTTCTTTTCGATGACAGCCTGCTTAGGGAATACTCAAGCCAGAGGACTGAGAGTCAGAGAAGCCGACAAACTACAAATGGTGTTACAGAAAATAATGAATAATCCATATACTTCAATAGTATATTTTATTGTACAATAATATAAAGTGTTCCAATAAGTCTTGTTGCTGGCAAGTCAAGTCACTTGAAAGGGAAGGGGTATTATTACCCCTAAAGTGTCTAACAAAGGGCACTCATTAAAACATAAACTATGCTGATACGCAGTAGCCCATTACAAATTTAACTTTTTTGTCCTTCTGAAAGCCAGAAAGCAATTGTTGAAGATAACCCATTCCCTCATCCCTTTCAAGGGCGCAGAAAGAAGATGGGCGAAAAGTTTTGGGGACCGGATAATTTTTCCATACAATCATCTTCAAGTATAATGAAAAATAGAGGCGGACAGCTATCCCCTGCCTATAAATATTTGAGGGCTAATTACGAAAAGCTCTCAGAAAAAGGGAAGAGTCTTTGAGGGGCATGGAGGGGTAGCGTAGGGCCCTCGAGGCATGAGACAAGGGCCTCGAGATTCTTTTGAGGCAGTACTCCTTCAGCCAGAATCCACCCTCCCTCTACCCACCCCCATAATCCCATCACTACACAAAACACGCGTATCATACATTAAAAGGCTTATTTCAGCTGGAATTTAAAGATGTTCATTTTATCTTGTGCTTAGGAATAATTTAAATGAGTCATTTCTCCCGAGGCAGAAAAAATAAAATTGAAAAATTTTATACAATAAATGCAAGGGAATAGAATAAAAAATAAAAGTAAGATTTTTTCATTCTATTTTCTTGCACAACTAATATAGTATTTAAATAAAGAAATAAAAGCAAAAAAAAACAAAACGGAAGACTAACAAATATATGACGATATTAGCTCCTTCGAGCATAAGACAATATATAAGGGTTTAGACTTCCAGTAGAGTGCGTGGAGTAGAGTGAATTATCTGGCTAATCTCGGTTGTGTAAATGGACAGCATGCTAGCTCGAAAAGCAGGAGATCCTGGTTTGAGTCCCGGCTGAGTAAATAAGATTTTTTATTCTATTCCCTTGTATTTATTGTGAAAAATTAATGTGGGATTGAATACCACAACTAATACAGTAATTAAAATTAAAAAGGAATGCTTCACAGTCTTGGGGTACAATTCAATTCATTCCTAATTTTAACATTTATTTTAAAGTAGTTACTACTACTATTATCTAATAAAATGTAATATGGTTCTCAAACAGTCCGGAAGTACCACCAAAACGATACTTAAAATTGAACTTCACTATAATTAAACACAAAAATTCCAGAGCCCCATGGCCCCCTAATACAGTCAAAGAGGTTTAATAAATCAATAGGTGTGTTCTATATCAAGCAAATGACCCCAGCTTTTTAAATTAAACGTGTTTTATTTTATTTGTATCTCCTCCATGGAAATAGTTGGAGTTTTATTAAATTTTTTATACACAACATTTGAAAGGGAATTGAAAACAAACTGAGATAAGATATTGCTAGTAGGAGCATATAATATATGCTAATAATAATAATAATAATAATAGTAAAAGAGATATTAGGATTTTTCAAATTTTATCTCTCCCTAAACAAGCTCTACTTACGTTATTTTAGCAACAAATAAATAAACAATAATAGATAGAGATAGAGTGATATGGAGGAGAGAGAGAGAGTGAGAGAGAGTAAGGAAGGGAGAGAGAGAGAGGAAGGAAGAGAGAGAGAGAGTGAGAGAGAGTGAGGGAGAGAGAGAGGATGGGAGAGAGAGATAGAGAAAGAGGAAGGAAGAGAGATATATCATTAAAGGAAAGCGTTTGCTGGCTCTGGTATTGTTACAGATGCGCATGGCTGTAGTATTTCTGACGGGCTGGCAGTGTGGACAGGTCGTAATGGCGAACACATCAGCCTGAAATACAGTTGGATAGGAGCCGAACGAGATTGCAATCTCTTCCCTTCAGGTCTGATTCATTACCTCGCCAGCCCCATCCATCTTGGCGCCTTACTTCTAGGGGGGGGCTTTGAATTCCTCCGCAGGACCGCCTCCTTACCATATTGCAGTGCTGAATCAATCCTCCACTCTCTGTGTCTTCGTTCTGTGCGAGCGGCAACTTCCCACCTCCAAGAGGGTCCTTCTGCTGTACCTCCAACTCGACAAGCTGTACCTCCAAATCGACAAGCAGTACCTCCACCTCGACAAGCTGTACCTCCAAATCGACAAGCTGTACCTCCAAATCGACAAGCTGTACCTCCAACTCGACAAGCTGTACCTTCAACTCGACAAGCTGTACCTCCAACTCGACANTATATATATATATATAAGATAAAGTAAACCATGCACATAATCAAAATCCTTAAATTCATTCCGTATTATATTAGAGTTAGAAAAACATATATTAGCTGCATACATAAATTTTCTGACATTTCTGTAATATTTAACGAAGAAAAACATATAAATGACAATATATAGAACTGCTTAACCTCAAAGGTGAGTGATGCCCAGTTTTTCTACAGTAGAGAAAACGCATTCAATATGCTTTCTATTACAAGTATTTGAAGGAATTCATTTTTGGCGAAAATTAGATGGGAGTTTAGTGAGAAATTAAACTGAGTAATTTCGTTATCATTACTGTTAAGGAAAAATATGTATAATATAAGAGAGAGAATATTTATTTTTTTAATGTTTAAATTTTACGAACAACACTTAATAAAGAAGAAATTTAGGAATACATTATATTATATAAATCTTTTAACTACTTCTTCTCTAATATTCTATACTAACTTTAATGATAAATTAATCTAAAGGGTTATTTCTACCACCAATGAATATAGAACTCTCATAGCTTCTATTCTCCGTCTTCATTGGTTTCTGCAAACCATCTTCTGTTGGCGAGCGTTTTCGGACATTTTCTATCTTCTTGGCCGAATACATGTGTTTACCGTCACTGTCTGTATTCAACTGTTGAATTGACACTGAGTTGAATGCTGACAGTGACGGGGAACACATGTATATTCGGCCAAGAAGATGGATAATGTCCGAAAGCGCTCGCCAACAGAAGATGGTTTGCAGAAACCAATGAAGACGGAGAATAGAAGGTATGAGATAAATTAATCATTCACTGCTATCTATATTCACCGTTAACAAACCATAGGAAATGTGCTTTGTTACCATAGTTCGTGCATGACGATCCCCTATTTGCTGACGCCGGAAGACTACATTGTCTTAGAATGGCGTAATTAGCCCCCCCACACAGTAGGCGGCACGAGCAGTGGAGAAACGCCCGTCGAGACACTTCCTCCCTCTCCGAGCGCTCGGGAAGTTATAGCGGTGTTAATCAGGGACAAAGGAGACACACCGTAAACACCTGTAACTTGGGAAGAAAGAGAGGACACAATTAAGACGGAAGATAAACGCCGTCCTGGGAAGATGTCGGCATGTCCTGGGCAAAAGTAATTAAGCAGATTCCTTCTCTCTCTCTCTCTCTCTGTGCCTCTCTGCGCAGATAAAGGTGGCGGTGGATCCTGAAGAGAGAGCTTCGCCGAGGAACACGAGGATTCCGTCGAGGTGGTACATGCGGGTCGAGATACCCCCATTCTAATTAGGAGTCGCTATCGGCAAACACGCCTGCCACCAAGGATTAGCAGGAGATGAGGGCCCCCAGCTAGATATGAGGTCCTAACAGTCTAGTCAAATACATATCTTCCAAGAAAGACAAAAATTTACTTATATACTTGACATATATTCAAATAACACTGAATAAGAAAGTTTTTGTTTCGGGGTTGAAATTAGCTGATTTTAATGTATTTCCACGTGTTAAAACCGAAAATGACCATAAAAATTATATATTAGCTCTTGTTTTCAAGATATAGTATCNTCAGTCTTGATAGTTGAAGAATTAAAAACTAATTTAAAAAATTAAAAACTTTTTTGGTTCCAAATTAAATTTTAATTATTCGATTACCTAGACCGAATCCCTGATAATCCTCTCTTCATAAAACTTGACGGTCAACAAATTTACCACCAAATTTATTTGTTTTTAAAATAAATATCTAACACAATAGATGTGAGTATTACGTCTAAGGAAAAGAAAATATACTTAGAGTAGATGGGTATAGAAGGGGCAAGGGGGGTTGAGTATTCTGCTGACTGGGAAAGTAGACGATCCGAACAGTACAGTCAGATGATATGGCCGATAAACGTTTTACTGCCGGAGAAAAAGTATTTTGAGTACTCCCTGACACAGACTCGAACCCTCCGCCGGACGAGAGTTGCCGAAGGGGGGAGACCCCTGAAGGAAATTGGGTAATAACTGTAGGGGTAGCCTAGGTGGGGTAGAGGGTTCACTTCGCCTTAGCCTTATTACCGCCTTGAGGCCCTCACTCTCTCCGGACGCGGCGGACAAATATAAACCTTCTTCAGGAGTGTGAGAGACTGAGAGAGAGAGAGAGAGAGAGAGAGAGAGAGAGAGAGAGAGAGAGAGAGAGAGAGAGAGAGGGGAAGAGAGAGAGAAAGAGAGAGAGAGTGAGACAGAGTGTGTGTGTGGGAGTGGGGGAAAACACCTGATTTCTACTCAGCTAGAGGTCCTGCCACTGATTGTTTCATATCCAGGGGATTTGGGATTTCCCAAAAGGCCGGAAGAAAACTGCTTTGATTCACAAACTTGTTTTCCTTTACAGCAAAGAAGATATTTCTTTTCCAAACAAAATAGATTTATTAATGAAATCCTTCTTTTCCAAATCCCTAGATAAAATATAATTAATCATCAATAGTGTTTATAGTCATTTCTCATATATTTATTAAAAAGTATTATGATCATAAAAGATAAAGATCATCTAGTTTTCCATCACTTCACAATCTAAATATAAATATGACAATATTTGGTAAAATTCTAGGTTTTATATCCTCTAATAACTTTTTAATTTCAAATTGAGAGGATAAATACTTATTTAAATTTACCTTTAATCTCCGGATATAACAATTAATCTTATCACATAAATTAGCATAAAAAATTGTTGAGTTATTCATTTATAGATAGTTTTTAATGGAACACACGGTAAAAAGTATTAATGGCTATAAATTCAATTCGGCTTGTTGCAGCTTCAAGGAAACCAGTGCATTTTAAATTAGCTGTAACGCACAATCGATTTCAGTGTTAAATGAATGATGGCTTATAAAAAGCCCAAATTTTATTTCCTATTCGATTTTAGAAATAAATGCCCCAAATTTCAACCTAATCTAAAAGGCTGTTCATAAAATGAGGCCAAACCGTAATAGGACTGAAAATAGGACTACAAAAATGTATTTAACTTCAGATTTAAGGTTTTATTTTTTTAGATAAAGCATTAAATTTAATCATAGCGCCTATGTTTTTTTTTTAAATTTTCTATATTAAAATTTAGAATATAGCCTCTGTCACTCATTGAATAATTTAAAAATTATCTTTTAGCAAATTCCAAGAGGAATGCTCATTAGGTAGTTTTCAATTTACGGATTTACCATAAATTTTTCTTCCATATCCTCATTATATTAGTTTTTTGAAAGGATTCATGAGCATATTCTTCTTCGGTAATTAAAAAAAAAACAAAGAACAACTCATCCTGTTCTTTTGTACAAACGTTCCAGCTTATGCTCTTAATGAATTTAATTTTCTATTAATCATTATCTGTTTAGTTAAGAACATCACCATCTGCATTTATTATTTTGTATGTTTCTGATAAAGGCCTGAAATTAAGGACGAAACGTTGGCTAAAATAAAAACTTTTTGGTTACAAATTAGTTTTTAATTTTTCAAGTACCAAGGCCGAATTCCCGACAATCCTCTCTTCATTGAACTTGACGGTCAACAATTATACATTGACATATATTTTAATTTTACAAAATATAATTAACGATTAATGAAAATATTTAAAAGGGTAAAAATGACGGTAAAATATTCTTTTGATTTGGTTAATTATGAATTCTTTCATTTTCTGTCAACTATTTACACATAAATAGCATTTTTTTTTTTTTTTTTTTTTTTTTTTTGCTTTAATGATCTTGTCCATAAATCATAACACAATAATTATTTTTAAAAAAAATTCTGTAGTATTTGCCATTCAATTGGTCCATAAAATGTGTGATTTTATATAAACATTCCTAACTTTCACGCCAACTAAAATTTGCTGCAATGATATTAGAAAACTTGTATTTGTATAAAAATAAAAAATACATTGAAATTGATTCATTATTAAAATTATATAAAAGCTATTTTGGGGCCCTTTTCTTGAGCTAATTACACAGTATCCTTATACAAATAATAAAATATTGCTCATTATATCGTGGTAAATGTTTTATAACTAACAGTAATAATAAAAATCATCATAATTTTTAATAGTTTTTGGCTTGCCCAGGCCCAAGCACGTTTTGCTAAGATTAGGAAAACTCGGCAACAATGAACATAGGAACCTCAAAAATCATGACAAAACAGTGTCGCAATACTGACATTGCGGGTTTAAATCCCAGACGGGGCAAGCTTGTCCTGAGCCATGGATGTTTAGAATGAAGTTGCAACCTGTAAATAGCCCTTCCCTCCATGAACCTAATGTTCGCCCCCTTGTAGGCGAACAATATATAGAATAAAAAATGTTATAGAGCATACATATTATAAAATTACATTTTATAACTTCATTATCAATACATTTTTTTCGCAACACTAATAATAATAAATATATTAATATTTTAGATTTTGGCCTCCCTCTAAATTCCCACCCCCATTATCATGACCGATTTCAACCATTAAAGAAGTCATTTAAGTTTGCAAAAATAGCTTCAATGTCGAACTTGGTTACATTATTTTTAAAATTTCTCCAATCGGTCTTTCTTTCATTTATTAACTAATTTTAGTAGATTTTTATCATACTCAAACTATAGTTTACGGTCACTGCATAGAAGAAACGGTTTAAATCAGAGTTCAGATAAACCATAAAGACACTAAAATTCATTTCAATCTGTCTCTCTCTCTCTCTCTCTATCTCTCTCCATATATATGCGAGTATATTTATTACCGTTTGATTACCTTCGACCACCCTCTCCCCGGATAAATCTATAGCTAGCATATTCTCATCACCCCCGTTCATTCCTAATTAATATACACCGGCCTGCTAAATTGCAATTCCAAATTAAAATNCACATATATAAACACACACACACACACACACACACACACACACACACACACACACACACACACACACACACACACACACACACACACACATATATATATAAATGAATTTGAATGAGAATGTGCAATTATTATGCTTCGGTTATCAGCAAAAAGAAAAACCTTATAAAATCACAGAGTTTCCTCCCAATAAATGAAGTTCAATTGTTTGTAGGACGTTTTTTTAAGTTTACTCTACCTATTCCAAAGCTTTTTAATTTATTTAGATGAGTTTTATGTATTTGATACACACACACAAATATATATATATAGGCTTGTTTGAGTATCTTTGTGTACACACTATTTCACTTAAATTTCATTTAATCTTGATTTAGTTCCTTAATTATGTTTATATTATTTTTAAATTAAATAATTCATAAGATTAAGATTACTAAAAAATAAAAATAAAAAATATGCAAATTGATATAAAAATACAGGAGCAGAAATATGAATTGATATAAAAAGACAGGAGCACAAAATATAAATTTGACTGATATCTAATTATGTAATAAATAGGAATTATTGAAAATAAATAAATAATTTATTCTTTGAAATCTCAGAAAGTAGTAATAAAAAGTTATTGTCTCTCCTTGTTTATAGTTTTTTTTATCCATAACTTTCAGGAAATATTTACAGTATATGTAAAATCCAATTATTTTTCGTGTATTTTCGGTTCAGAGAGATTTTTAGCCTTTTGTTTGAGTACAATTGTGCATAATTAAGAACAGGTTCAAGAAAGAGTGTAAAGAAAAAACTTTTTGGGGTGATTTCTCACCCTTCTTCAGTTAGGAATGAAGAGAGACTGGGCTTCACTCCTCACTGACGAAGGGCACGAAATCTCCACAAAAATTGTATTCATAGTAATTTTTTTTTTGCCTATTCACTACACCCTTTTCTCAACTGTTGTTATATATATATAATGGAAAAAATTTTAATTATGAATTTTTTAAAAAGCCAGATTTCGTTAGATAAATCCAATTTTATTTTAAAAGAGTTGTATTAAATTAAATTTCAGGAAATACAAGTATAAATGTCTTCTTTAGTTTTATGAAGATGATTTTTTCTTTAGAAAATACTTCTACATTTACCCAGACTATGAATAGAATTATCGAGAGCAGAAGACTGCGCGTAGGGAGTAGGCTGGCTTGGAATCTCCTGGGCCTCAGACAGATGGAGTGGCTCAAGACCTCTTCGCGCAAGTGGGATTACACGCGGGGTCCGAGACAAGACAACGGGCGCACACAGCCCCGGCGATACAGGCCACACACACAGACAGACCGTTCCCCTGCACCCGACAAGATTACACGGGAAATCCTCCTCTACCCCGGGCTAGATTAAAGGCTCAGAGAGCGGCTGTAGGGGGCGGAAGATCAGGTCCTGTTATCAGCATGAAGGGAGAGAGCGCGCCAAAACCTGCGGTATAACCCCCCCGCCACGCTGATAAGGCGGCGCTTACTCCGAAGAAGAGGGCATACATTTCCTTAGCATACCCTTCCGTCGGCTTCATAAAGGCTCCGTCGAGGAATACCCGTCTCTTTCTTCCGCCCATCAAGGAATAATGCCAAGCAATCAGTGTAAAAAGAGATTTAAAGCTCAGATTAGCAATCTCTCCCGGGCTTTGAACTTATGAACCACTGTATTTATGAGGGAGAAGGGAGTAGAAGATTTAGGCCAAAATTGTTTGTGACATATTCAAACATAAAAATTTCATCAAATCTGTAGAGGCGAAATATTAAAGTGTAAATTTTTTCATTTAATAAATTTTAAAGAAAATAAGAAGTACATGTTCCATGATTAATTTGGAATGAAAATAAAATACATTATACTTTGCTGACAAAAAAAAAAGTAATCTTAACAACACAAACTTTTTACCTTACTTGACTTTTAGCATGTTTCTCTCAAGGAAATTACGCTATTTACGACACGTTGTTTTTAGTTTATAAATATTTTATTTTGTTGTGGTTTTTTATGCCACGTAAATTTTAAACAATTAATGAGAGGGAACAGAATAAAAATCTATCTATCCTTGCCAGGAATCGAACCTGGATATCCTGCTATCCGGGCCGGTGTGCTAAACCGTTACACCACAAGGACTAGCTAGATATCTTATTAAATTCTCTCTACACCACAACAAAATAAAATATATATAAATTAAAATTTAAGTAAATGACGAGAGTCGACAAAATGTATGACAATGTAAGCTACTTCGAGTTTAAGACGAAGTTCTCGTCTTTCTCGTAAGTTAGGCTCTCGCTAGTGTAGAGGGAATTTAATAAGACATCTAGCTAGTCCTTGTGGTGTAACGGTTTAGCACACCGGCCCGGAGAGCAGGAGATCCAGGTTCGATTCCTGGCGAGGACAGATAGTTTTTTTATATTCTGTTCCCTCTCATTAATTGTTGTTTTTAGTTATTCAGTATTCTACTAAGAAGAAATTATTTACTGCTGTATAACAGCGTTGGAGTATATTTCTCTTATCATTTCAACGAGCTTAAAAATGACGGATATCAAACGAAAGGAAAATAGGGTGTTGGGTGGGAAGGAAGTTTCCGGAGAATGACCTGACATTTTTTTTTATTATTATTACTTTCAACCTTTGAGGGTCATGATTGGCAATCTACAGTTTGCCATCAAATTGTAAACGACAATGGCTCCGATCAAGCTTTTACTAATAAATAAAAGCTTGTCTTGGGCCAATCCCGATTCGAACCCGCTGCGCCTGGATTGCAGGACTCGAACAGAGCCCATAACCTGCCCCGGTGCCTCTCTAGAAAATCTGTAAAAATTTCCTTATTATATTGCTTATAAAAAGAAAATTCTAAAATAAAAAAGAAGTAAAGAGTCACTTCCTAAGAAACTGATTTCTGTATTAAGTTCAGGAAAGCAATTACTATTAACATATTTATATCATGTATTTACCATTTCATCTTCCGGGTTGGACCGAGTCAAATTGTTCTTATTTGCCGAGCTTTCGCACATCATGTGATGGCTTCTTCAGGGCTGAAAAGAGAATGAGAGTTGTAGAGAGATTTTTTAAAAAATCCAGATGGTATATATTTATATATATCCAAATATATACCATCTGGATTTTTTAAAAAATCTCTCTACAACTCTCATTCTCTTTTCAGCCCTGAAGAAGCCATCACATGATGTGCGAAAGCTCGGCAAATAAGAACAATTTGACTCGGTCCAACCCGGAAGATGAAATGGTAAATACATCTGACGACCGACGAAGCCTACGTGAACATATTTATATCATTTTAGGTGATTTCATCAACAAGCTCATTAACTAGAATTTCCTGAAAGAAATGTGCTATAAAAATTAGGTCCGTCAGGCCAGCCATAGATGGATGGATATGAAAATAAGAGTAAATGGGGATATGTGATTTACAAGACGTAGAGGTGAAAGAGTGTAAAAGTACAACCAATATAGTTTGCTAGAGACAGACCGGGGAAGTAGAGCGGTGGAAATGCTCACTCATCCTAGTTACATTCCTAAATTTCCTCCTTAATCTTAAACTCTTACTGTTTAGATTTATTTTTTATTAAAAAAAAAAATCAATATTTTAACAAACAAAATTTAGAATGTAAAGAACCAATTTTTTTTTAAATTTTATTTGTTGTGTTTCTGCATAACAAAAAAAAATTAAATATTATTATTGGTATTAAATAATAGCCCCAATTTAATCACACTCGATTATAAATGATTGTTAGCTGCAAAAATATTCGTTAATTTCACTCTCACTCCTAATCATGTTGTATTAAAATTTTAAAGAAAATTTACTGTGATTTTATTTCGGATTCAAATTCTTCGATAGCAAGCAAAATATCGTGCTATAAAATAATATTATGGTGCAAATAAATTCATATAGGTATAAAATATGTATACCTTAAGTATGTTAATGTTCTTTTTAACTCTCATGAAACTACTTTTGACCTTTTTATAATGTCTATTAAAATATAGACTAAATGTCCTGACTGGGACAGTTAGATTTTTTATTCTGTTCCCTTGCACTAAAAATTATATAGACTATTCAGTTTATTAAACAATATGAGATGTATAGTTGTTCTGCAAAATAAGGAAAATTGATCAGTGACTTTTATAGCTGATATTTGAACTTTGTATGACATCTTTTCCAATAAGCACTATTTTAAAAGAACTATTAATATAATTAATTAATCTCCCTCGATGGTGTAACGGTAGCGCACCAGCCAAGAAAGTGGGAGACTTGGGTTCAATTCTGGCTCCCTGTACGAGTCAAATAAATTATGAAATATGGGATTACTTTACCACAATTATCATCATGATTTGAACTATTAATAAGTTTCACAGGCAGACACCCTGTACTTCTATTCTACATATAGGATGAGGGTGTAGGTTTTTCTATATTTGACATCAATGATGTGTCTTGTACATGTTATATTGATCTGGCGTTGTGTCTCCTAAGAAGCAGGTCCAGAGAGCAGTAAACTGGCTACAGCAATAGGCAGGGACGTAGACTTGACGCCCAGACTTGACGCCTAGCTCCGGCAATTAAGTGGCTCCATTTACCACTGGCATTACTAAATCAACACTAATGGACGCCACCTAACACTGCACGGATAAGGGATGACGTGTCGACTCCAGGGAGCATTCCTTATCCAGGCTTATGAATATGGATGTGGGATGTGATACGACTCCTCATCCCCGAGTTTGGCTGGTTAGCCGCCTTCAGCCCCAGTAATATCTTCTCGTGTGACGACTGTTTGAAACTGGCCCGAATAATTCCGACTCTCGGTTAGAGCAAGCTCCAGAAATAGAGGAGCAAATCTTAAAATTTAGCAGAGGCAGGAGTGAGTCTCATTAACTGTGTTTTGAAAAAGATTTTCTGAAAGTCGTTAACGACTTTTATGAAATAACAGTTAACAGATATTGTCAAAAATATGTTTGAGAATTCTAAGCAAACTTCGATTCAGAATAGCATTGTGCTTTTAGTAATACAGCCAAAAATACTCGAGGATATAATCACGAAATTGTCATCCCTCAACATTTTGAAAAGAGAATTCCTCAATTATATTTTAAAAGAGAGAGAAAATAATATCAACAAGTCCGTCATGCAGGAATAATTAATGCAGGAATAAATGAATGAAGTATCAGTATGGAAACAAGAAGACTGACATAAATTCGACAGGTTTTCCAAGATTTATTAAGAGTGGACGTAAATAAGAGACAACGATTTGCTTTCATGTGAAAATGTAACTATGCATAAAAAATTTTCAATATTTATTATTTTGGGGATTTGGAGCAAGTCCATACAAATATACATTCCTGCAATTTTGAACAGACTTCAATCCAACTTCTCTTTTATTGGAAGAATTTTTTTTTTTTTTTTTTTTTTTTTTCCTTGGCATAAAAGCAAAAAGCTCAGCATAATTTCGAGTGGTGGATCCAAAATGAGGGTGTAAATACGGCGACCGATGGACCATTCTGTGGGACTGCGGAAGCTTCGGACCGCAACCCTTTGTTGAGAGGGTGGAACACGAGGACCTCCCCATTGTGCTGCGAAGGACAGCAATGCCACCACTCGCCAGCGGCCATGGATGTCATAGTCGGGGCTAACAAATAGCAACCATGGAATAAAGGCAAAGTATACATATAAATATAGTCGATTGAGGGTATCCCAGCGTTCTTCGGTAGAGGCGGATTTTTCACAGAAGAGGAAGTGAGCCTTTAGTAAATATTAGAAAGACTATTAGTAAACAAAGCGACACAGACAGGAGACAGACATTACTAAATACCGATTCATTTTATTTATTTATTCTTTTTTTCAATCTAAAAGACTCGGAAACATAAAAATTCGAAAAATTGGTAATAAATGATTTCCCATATACCCTTTTATCAATGGCCAATATCAGTTCTTATAAACTTATCCAAAAATATTAATGGAGCTGTTCTAGAAAGTTGTGAATACCTCCTGATTAGAATAATTATGTACTTACGAATTGTGCAGGCACAGAAATGTTGGCTTGTTCATTACCTGAAAAATTATTTTCAAATGTAAATATCATTTATATTTAATTAGTAAGAAACAAAAAAAAACTGAATATAAAACGAATATAGAAATAAAATGCAGATATGTTTATATACATTTTGATTGCTCATTAATGATACGGGGTCAAGGGGCTCTGGTGGTTATGGTACTGGACTCCTGGGACAAAGTCCCAGGTTAAATGCTCACAGTGCACAGTTGATTTCTTTCTACCTGTACTTCTATTTGTAATCACTCAGTGGATTCCTGGTGTGCTCCTAGGGAATACTCAGCCCTAATTGGGAACCATTCTTTACTGAATGGGAAAAAATTAAACGGCCAGTACGGAATGCTTACCATCTTCAGCCTGCCGTGGGTCGAGAATAAATACATCCTTAAGATATACATATCCCCCCCCCCCCCCCCC
>KZ808736.1:157135-169052 GCA_000696205.2 Oncopeltus fasciatus
AGCGATATATTCGTCGGCCTCGGAGGTTGGACTCTCGACACTAGTGCGGGGAATTTAATAACTTATCAGACTTGTCTCGGTAGCATAAGTGGTAAATGCACCGGCCCGGATAGCAGGGGATCCAGGTTCGAGTCCTGGCTGGGACAGTTAGATTTTTTATTCTGTTCCCTTGCACTAAAAATTATTTAATAATTTAAGTTCAAATAAAAACGAAGAGGTTAAGTAGAGTTAAAACCTAATAAGATACCGAAATCGAATCGGAAGAGACTGATCTGTATTTAAATATTGGCAGGAAATTCAAGTTAATGTATGAGTAAACATTTAAGTTGAAGTTTGCAACATGATCTTACATGTGGTACATAAGTGCTGTCTGAAAATTCAAATGCCCGTAGGTAATGCAAGTTTGGAAAATTGCATATAATCCTCTGCTTGCCGAAACGAAGTAGCTTTAGATATTGATTCGAAAGCCTCAAACGATCTAATGAGGTCATTAGAGGTCTCTATATAATGACATATTCCTTTCTCCTACCAAATAAGAGAATATTTAAAATTCTGAGGCCATGAGATGCATTAACAAACCGTTCATACTCATAGATATGTTTTAAAAAATTCGAAAGCGATCAGTTAATCGGGATTGGATACCTCCAAATTATTGATAACCCTTAATGGATTAGAAGAAAAGAAGGTTATTAGAAAATAAAATTTTTGAACATTCAAAAATGCAGTATTGTAAAGCGGGAATAAAAAATTAGAAAATCCGGGAACTTTTCGTTAAAGTACTGTGATATAAACACAATAAATACAATCAGTAAATTAATAATGGAAAAATGCATAAAAATATGTAAAAATACTAAAGTAAAAATTCTTCTAGAAGTTTAAGTGTACCGTCAATAAATTAGATTAAATGGAGGACCTCCCTAAAATCTTAAGCAAATGGGAGGTATTTTTAATAAAATATAAAATAAATAAAAAATTGCTTTAAAAAATTGTTTCGATGTCAGTAACTGTAGATATAAGATGAGGGATTAGGAATAAAAGGTCGGAGAACAATTCCATTCATAAAGCTTTATATACCTAGTATGATATCCACTTGGGTCTCACATCCTGGCACTACGGGTTCAAATCCCGTCCTGGGCAAGTTTTATCGACAAATAATAGCTAGTCCAAAACCATGGCAACCTGTAGATAACCCCTTTCTCCGTAGCCCTAATTGATTGAAAGGGAGATAAACACTTAATAAGAATAAATAAATAAATAGTATAATAAATTAATCTTGAAAAGCGAATGTTTCGGAAGCTAGCTAATGACGGTCATATCCAACAGTTTGGAAAAAGTAACAAGGACATAGAATTTGGTCTTTCAGTTTTACAAGTAGATAAGATGTAGCAAAGACACAGCTGGAGTGTGGTGTGCTGGACCGATACTCCAGCTCTGAGGGTGGATCAAGGGGTTGGTGGCACTTACTAAATAAAACGTCTACATATTTCATTGTAAGCACCAATTCAAGAATTGCCTTAGAATTATCATGGAACGATCATACAGAGATTAAGTAGGCCTATCGTTCAACCTGCTAGTTCATTATTCTAGATATCTTTAATAAAATGACTTAGAGTTCTGAAAATGTAGAAATTCCACTTTGGCAGTCTAGATAATAAATACAATCGATCGTACATATTCATTACAAACCTGAAACTGGGTAGCTGCGCCCTTCTTCAGCCAATTTAGACATTTGATCTGTAAGGGAAAAAAAAAATTAGAATTCTTAAAAAATAATTTTTTTACTGAATATATTGAATAAATATAACTAATATATGATANCGTGAGTGTTTCATTTTCTATATATACTTATATATATATATGTGTGTGTGTGTGTGTGTGTGTATGTATATATATACAGGAATAAAGAACAGGTGGGATAGAGAGTGCAGAGCACAAACAAAAAGAAAATATCACAAGGAGGAAAATTTTCGGGGATATCTCGCCCTTCGTCAGAAGAAAGAGAAAAGAGTCTTCTCACCGACGAAGGGCGAGAGATCCCCAAAAATTTTGCTCCTTGTGATATTTTCTTTTTGTTTGTGCACTGCACTCTCTAACCTGTTCTTGATTGCTACATACCTCAGCCGTGAGTGTTTCATTTTCTATATATACTTATATATATATCTGTGTGTGTGTGTGTGTGTAGTGCAGTTGCTAATTGTAAATATTTTAGATTACACAAAAAGGAAGGGTTTATAAAATAAACATTTGAGATAACTAGGAAAAACTGTTAATTATGAAATGTATAAACCTCCATGGATTAATCTAGGATCTATCTAATTAAATCACTTGCGCCAAATATTGATATATTTGCCGAAATTCTTAAAGGCACAAAGAAACATATAATAACACTGGGAGAATATTAAAACATTTTAAATCAACAATTCTCATGTATATTTGGCAATAAATTTGGCTGAGTTAAGCAAGTCACATTGATATTTTCCCACGACTATAATAATAGTTTTTTAAAAGTAGTTTTACTAATTTTTACATAATGATGTGAATGTATTTTTTCATGATTGAAATATGTGAAGAGAAGACTAAGTTGTAATAATAATTATAAAATTTAATATTTTTAAAAAAAATCACAAAACAGTCCGGGTCGCCTCTCTTCTATCCCTCGAACTTTAATCCGAGTCAAAACCCACAAGCTTAGACTCGGAGTCAAGTGCGGGGGCTAGAAGAGATAGATAATCTATAATCTAGATAAGCTAAATTGAGGTGATGCAGTGGCCAGCATACTTGCCCGGAAAGCAGGAGACCCGGGCTCGAGTCCCGGCTGAGGTAGCAAGATTTTTTTATTCTTACTCCCTCGCATTTATTGTATAAAATTAACGTGGGATTAAATACCACAATGAAAATTATAATTTAGTTATAGAACTATTCCTATGTAAATAATAGGAAAATCTTCAAAATCAAAGATAACATACAGAACCTTTTTTTCTTTTCCGAGTTCAGTACAATTCGGCTGTAAGAGATTGGCCGAATTCTTGTTTATTAGAGATAAGAGACTTTGTCTCCTTCTCCGAAGTATCCATTCCCCTGGTTTAATTCTCTTGAAAGTGCTATTTGCGATTACTTACAAAAGAACAAGTATGCAACCACTAACAGGCATCGGAGCAAAAACCTGAAAATAAATTTTTTTTTAATATACTGATAAGAAGGTATGCATTATCAGCACATAATGGGGAAGGGGGTCTGCCACGCAGGAGCTTCATAAAATATATGATAAGAGTAATTAAATAAGAAAATTAAAGTCATATATATATATATATAAAACAATATATAATAAATTATAAATTTTTCTCTAAACCCCCTTTATTCTATATATGTTTTAAACTAAAATGAATTCTTTCAAGGGCTGGAAATGAAACGCAAAATGCCGATGTTTCTATATTTTAAATATAAAAAAACCTACTCAGAACTGGAAACTGCGTTTTTTAAAATGTCCTATAATAAAAATGCTATAAAATAACGTTTTACACCTGTATTGTAACAATGTTTTTTTTTTTCTTTCGTAAAGCTAGTAATAATAAAGATATTTCGATTTTAAATTTTGATCTGATTTCAGCTAATAAAAAATGCGTTTAATGCAACAAAAAAAATAAGGAGGGGAAAGAAAAAAAGCTTAAACACCAAATATGGTTTCATTATATAAAAAGAGCAGGAACTATAGCGCATTGAGACAAATATATTTATATTTTATAGAGCATATTTTTAGCTTCTCCAATAAAGGATTATGAATGGAGCCAGCGTGAATAGCTTGATTCATCTAGTGGAGGGGAGATCTGCTGAAAAGATAACCTACTTAAAGAGAAACTGTTTTAATTGGTTGAACATTCATTGAAAAACAAATTTAATAATGTGATGCCAAGTGTGCAAAAAAGTGTGCAAAGTCCTGTACTGCCGCATTGTCCTCCTTTAAACAAAGCCTTTTCCTCTCTAAAGTCAATCGAAATGCAATTTGTTTTTCCATTCTGACTTCGGCATTCATCTGTTTTTGTCGTTTTTCTTTTTCCTTTTTTTTTTTTTTTTTAAATATTCTTTTGCGTTTTTCTTTTAGCCAATGAAAAGCGAACAGAAGGGGCGATTCTATGTCTATTCAGCGAAAGAATTATTGCACTCTGGCGTAGATCAATCATTCGTTTGGCTGCTTTTGTCTATTTCTATAGTCCCATTCTTATTAGTCCAGGTTCAAATCAATACATTGTCTCGTAGAGCTTTTCCCGGGGCATACATTTGTAGCAGCTCGGCAGAGTTGCTCAAGGAAAAAACCAACCTTCTCTTGAGTAAGCTGGGAGCTATTCAAAGTACTTTACAGGGGAAGCCATTTTCTACATCTCCATTTAAAAAAAAAAATATTGTGTGTCAGCCTCATTTTGAGCTATTTAAGGTCACGGAGAGAAAAGGGCTGTCTAAAGGTTACCGCCCCATTCTAAACACCCATGGCTTAAGACAAGCTTTTATTTATTATAAATTAAAATAGATTGACCTGAGGATTTGAACCCGAAGCGAAAGGACTGCGAACCCTAACGAATCCCATGAGCTTCTTCCGCGTTCCCATCTCCAATTTAAGACCTTGAATTGAATAACTTCAATCCGAGACACTAAAAAATAATACAGAACTTTTTGGTTATATAAGGTTAGAACTGTCAATATTTTGCAGTACAAATTTGACATAATTAGCGTGCCATTCAATGCTATATCTGCTCTTAGCTATGGCTAAACTCAATTCCCCACGAATTAAAAAAAAAACAACAAAAAAAAACTGTTAAATAATTACTGATTCCGGACCCAATTAAATGTTTATAAATTAAAGTCAGGAATAATTAGATTTGTTCACGAAGGCTTCCATGGTCCTCAGATATATTTACCAATAGTTCTTCCGGGTTCAAGCGTGTCTTGGAGTTTTTAGGTGCCGAGCTTTCGCACATTGTGTGATGGCTTCTTCAGGGCTGAATAGAGGATGGGGGCTCATTAAATAATTACATTCATTTTAGAAGACATGGTCCAAATATATAAATAAAATAGATTAATTTTGTTTAAGAGTTTTAAGGATAAGAGCTCAAGGTAATTTACATTTTTTTAATAATTATTATGAATTAAGAAATTAATAATAATGTCCAATAGTGGTGAGCAGAGTAAGTTCAAGTATAATTTTATCAGATCATCAGAGGAACTTCATTAAAATGTAGAATATAGTGCATAAAAATTTTATAAATGTAGAATTTCCACGTTATACACTTAACTGCCAATGCTTCCTTTTCGATAAATTTGCTTAGTCCATCCTCAGATCCAAAAACGAAATAGGACCTAATCTTTCTTTCATTGAACTTATATTCTTAGCAGTTCGTGAAATCGAGAATAATGAATAGTAAAATAGAAGATAATAGATTATAGCTTGCAACAAGAGCTTTATTAATCCTGTTTCATTTCGTGTTTATACATGAAATTATTGTCACAAATTATTTTTATGTTATATTAATATTGAAAAACATCCAAAAATTCGTAGGAAATGTGATCAAATGATAAAACAAAAACCATAAAACAACAGCAGTAATTTAGTTTAATAATCATGCTGGTATTGTTGTTGCCAATTATAGGATTTAAAATTGGTTTATAATAATTGCAAGCTAATTCAAGCTTGTTGTCAAGGCTTGTTAGTATTCTTCTCTCTAATAAATATATTCATATTTTGGCCGTGAGAATAGTGTAATACCCATCAGTGTCAGAAAATACTGTTTGTTCGAATTTAAGAGTTTATGTGTGTGTGGGTCGGTCCAAAAATTAATAAAAAAATAACACTCTTTTCTTACAAAACAGCATTTTTTTCAATATTCCCAACGCTTTGTCTTACACTTTAAGCCAAGTTCAGGGCTATCATGTTGGCGTAGGACGAAATGTTGTAAAAATGTAGAAGCATAAATAGCTGAAGGAATACGTGCAATGGATAAAACTCCACCAATATTTATGGTCATCAACTAAACATTTTGTTACAAAATAATAATAAAAAAATTTTCAATATTTGACCAAAACCTTAATTTCCTCTTTAACCGTATAACTTTACAGTCAACATCTGAACTATAATTTGTTCTGTTGAAAATATGTTGATAAAAATTTTTGACTAGAGATATAGAGAGGTAGGATTATTTCTAAGCTCAGTTTAGTTTATGTGAATATGAATAGTGGCAATAGGTGTAGAAGATATTTTATTTATCTGAATAGTTGAACAGACGAAGAAACACATAATATTGTTGTGGACTACTGGTCAATAATAATTAAGAACAATAATAAATCAAGTTAATCTGTTATAACAAATAAGTACTCCTAAAAATTGCAGATGACAATCGACTACTGCCCCTACTTACTAGTAAATAAATAAATAGAAAATATAAATTACTTACAGCTAATTAACAAATATATAAGAATGAATTAAATGTGCTTATTTTCAAAGAGGCCTCAGATCACTTGCTGATTACTGTCACTTAATATATAACTGTTACTAGCACTGCAAAAGCCACTATTAACCCGTCGCTGTGCGACACGCGATCTGACACGGAATCAGACACTAGATTATCACTGGCCGCTAGCGGGCTGCTTTTCTAACTTTTTGGATGGGCCGAGGCAGGCCTAGAAGAATCTAATAGTTATTTCTGCGTAAACCTAATATCCTTTTCATTCCTTTTCAGAAACAAGAAAGCAGGTGGCATTCTTCAATTAGCCCCTTCACGTACAGGCCTCATCCTATCGTCATATGCCTCTCAACAATATTATAAAATTAGTATACTAAGATGTATGGAAGTTACTCGGGAAATGGAAATTACTCTGTAATCATAATTACTAGGGAAGGACTTACAGTGGAAAACCTTGCGGTTTTTAAGCCATAACCGTAGGATTTAATATTATCTAACACAATTGTGAATACGAAGTGGATCGTAAGTAATGTGCTGTAATTCCAACTTTAACGCAAAATAATGAGCACATCCTCTCTCCATCAAAGCATTTCCTGCTCAGAATCAACTGCAGGAAACCTCTTCTTCCTTTAGATGGGTTGTTCCTTTTTGTGGATAATTTTTTTAAAAAATTAAATGAAGAGTGATAGGTTTACAAAGCTCATATATGGAATCTGCTATAACCCTGTTCTTCATGACTTTCTGTATAGACATTTAACCAACAGCTACAAAGACACCTAAAATTAATCGATTTAGCACTTAACTGCTGTCTAGTTGGAAGGCTCCCTACTTTTAGTATGACCAAGCCCGTTTCCTAGCTTTTCAGGCAACTCCAAGAATAAATGGCATCTAACTAAGGAGACCATAAGTTATGAAAATTCTTCGGAGTGTGAGTCATGTTAGGGGAAGGACGTAAAACATGTAAATCTCCCTTCCGGTCGAGATTATACTATCAATAGCGGCATACCTCCTTGTCCGGGGCTCTCTCGTGAGATAGGTCCCATTTATCGGTCGCGTTCATGAGGGGCAGTTGGCGTGCTTAAGGGCGATGGTAATGCGAGGAGGGAGGACAGCGGGGGGGCCTCAGTAGGGAGATAAGGGTTTTCGTGCTATCTGCACCGATCCTGCCCCTAGGAGAGGGACCATGCAGGTAAGTCTCTCGTGCGCCCACACACGCACACACACAACAGCGCACTCACCCCTATTAGGGCCGGACATGTGGAGTAGTTATCATTCATCACCGGCGCCGAGTAATGACTTTATTACATTAGGGCCAAATGACTTCCTAGGTAGGGCAGACTTAAAATTTATTTAATTCATCACTAGTTTCGCTTTATTTCGCCATATACAAAGTAATATTATAATAAAATAATATAAAATCAAGAAATTTTCACTGCATGGTTCAACTGAACAAATGAATTTATGAATCTTCCAAGTCGAAAGGCATTGGCTGTATGATAAATGAATATAATTTAAATCAAAATAGCATTATTGCCCTATGGAATTTGAAAACTATTATTGAATATCAAAAAGGACAATATTGTTATTATTATGCTTATATCGTAAATTAAAAGGAAAAAAAAAAATACATAACGTGTGCTGGGGTGGAGGTTTAAGTTACCCTATAGGGTGACAAACATAAAAGTCATCCTCTATTTACAAATAACTATTATTATTCTAAGAGACCTTCTGATGATATAAAAATCATTATCAGTACTTATTTCTTTTTATAATGATGATGATTTAAATGACATCAAAAGGTCCTAAGATTAATATAAGCTATTTGTAAAAGGAGGATGAGCTATATTTTTGTCACCCATTTAAAAAAAAAAAAAAAAAGTTGTTTGTGCCATTGGTATCGTTGTTTAAATTTTGAAATTTATATATAATTAATAATATTGGCATGTTAGTGGGTGTGGAAAAGTTGAAAGGATTTCGCTCATCTAACTCACATTTACTGGAGACAGCAGAAAGCCGAAGAAATGTATCANTATAACATAATTATAATTATTAGATTATTATCGATATATCATTATCGATTCATCAGTGTGAGCCCAAAGTTATATCCATTAAAAGTGCCATGATGGAAGGGAGAAACCATACTCTAGACCTCGGCTGTATGAACCTCCGACAAAGGATATGGACAAGGGTTGAGAGACATCCTCGGATCTAACGAAATCTTCACTGTTGGGTCTAGTCGCAGTACTACATATACAATATAATTATATATAAAAATACAAAGTAAAATTGTGAAATTTAAAATATATTTATAAAAGAAGATAGGGTTACCTTGTGAATCTTCAACCCTTATTAAATATATAAAGCTTAATAGATTGAATATTTCTCAAACTCATTTGATAGCGCAGTTCGTTAAACTTTTGCGCATGTTTATCTTGAATATTAGGTTATTTTTTTTTTAATTTGATTGAGTAACACTGAAAAATTTAGGAAAATTCTTATACTCTATTTAATACCAGTATACGAAGATACTACACTAGTAAACATCAAATAGTATATACCAAGGAATATTTCAGAAATATTGATTCACCCTGGGAGTAAATCAAGGCTACCCTAATAGGTACATTCGAAAAATTCATGGGAAATGAAATTACAAGAAGTAAACCCTGGCAGGCAGTTGAATGAAGATTGAGGAGATAAAAGGCTTTAAGCGTGAAATAAAATGTGCCCTGGATATCAGATCTTAAGCTGACCTAGTAAGAGAATACTCTAAGAACAATAAGAAGGTAATAAGAGCTGCCAGGGAAGATAGAAGAAAATGAGTTGTTGGCTTGGCAGATAAGGTGTAAGAAGCTTTTAGTTCTTCTAATGCCAAGGAACAAAACTGAATTGCAGAATTATCGTCTGGAAAGACGTATAAGAAGAAATAAATCCATTAAGAGGAAACGATGTGATCTTATCTACGATGAAGAAGGCCAAAGAACTAAATAGCTCCGACGAGAAGTGGAAAGACAGAGGGTATACCCAGTTAGCAGGTTCTACCGAAGATAACGAGTAGAGTGATTCAAAGTAGCAGGTACTCCAGCAGGTGGATATGTACATCAGTCCAACCACTACTGAAGATGTAACAGAGAGTGTCTCGTGACATAAAATGAACCCGAAGAATTAAGAGATACTGAATATGCCCCAGGACTAGAGGCAATGCTGAATCTATCTTCCGCGTTTGTTGCAGAGAAATTTGTTCCTGCTCTTTCAGAATAATCTGAAAGAAGAGAGAATCCAGAAGGCCGAAGGAATACTCATCAAGATTTCGAAAAAATATGACAACAAATTGCAATTACTGGAGGGCATCTCCCTACTCTCTATCGCTAGTAAGGATAAGTGTAAAAAGGATTACGGACAACTCCAGCATCCCTGCATCTGATGAGCTCTGATCTCACTAACAGTTTAAGGGTCTATCATACCTTCTATTATCCGTCTTCATTGGTTTCTGCAAACTATCTTCTGTTGGCGAGCGCTTTCGGACAATGTCCGAAAGATGGTTTGCAGAAACCAATGAAGACGCATAACAGAAGGTATGATATATTTACCGTTTCTTCTTCCGGTTTGGACCGTGTCAAGTTGTTGATAGTTGCCGAGCTTTCGCACAACATGTGATAGCTTCTTTAGGGCTGAATAGAGAATGAGAGCTATTCAGCACTGAAGAAACCATCACATGATGTGCGAAAGCTTGGCAACTATCCACGACTTGACACGGTCCAACCCGGAAGAAGAAACGGTAAATACATCTGACGACCGTCGAAGCCTACGTGAACAACAGAGGGTATGATAGCTCTATATTCATTGACAGTGAAAATAACCCTTTAGTTTAAGGGTCGTTTACGAACATTTCACCAGAGAGCGTCAGAGTCCCCTTTGCTGGTCGACGGGGTTCACAGGCAGAATGTTCGGCAGGTAATGAAAAAACTGAGGTTTCTCTGTTGAATCAAGAGGTATATTATGGCCATTAATGTGATTATTTCAGTACTTGGGGATCCACACCCTACAAGATGAGCTAGGCGACCATATCGTTATCCGAACAACTGTAATTGACAGAGAGATAAAGAGAGTTATTTCATTAAAACCCTATGTTCTGAAAGAGATCGAGGAAAAAAAAAAACCTAGACCCCTAGCCAGTAAAAAATTATTGTATTGTGTGTACAGCAATCACTTGCATTTTATTATGAAAACTTAAAACAAAATAACTTTCGAACAAAGATTAAGGGCTAATACCAAAATATATTCAATCAAATCTTACATAAGTACGTGTATGACTAATTAATAGATATTGAAAAATGTTAATAAATCCAGAAAATATTGTTTTAACAAAACTGTCCTAAATATCCTGTTTCTAATGAGATTCCTTTTACGCAACCCCTTAAGTCCAAAACCCTGAGAATGTGATTCACAAAGGTCCAAAGATACTTTTGAGTGACATTTAAAACCCTCCAGTACAGAGACACTTCTTCGGCATTCTTAAGCCACTCCTCTACAGATTGCTAGCTTTTAATAAACGTAGCCTAATGAAAGGGGAAAGGTGAGCTGACTTTCTCTCTTAATCTTCCACCCCTCCACGACCCCTCTCCCCTTTATATATTAGATATCTGAAGATGAGGTTGTGGTGTATTAGGGTCGGTTGAAGGGGAGGGGTACGAACCAAGGTAAATTGCCAGCCAACAACCCCCGCCTGGAGGATAATAAGTTATCGCCGTGGTTTAATATCGGCAGGCTGAGCCTGATAGCGCTCGTAGTCGGAGGGTATGCGGCCTTCCAGAGGAGGCTTTGACAAACTGCCTCACACGCAGAGCTTGCTGATAATCCGTTCTGGGGCTCCAGATTTCCGTCTAGGCAGTGAGCTCCTTGCCGATAGCCCTACACTTCAAAGGTGATCCCCCGCCTTTAGGGAGACTAATATTGTGATAGTTTGAGAGAGAGAGTTGAATGAATTTGTAGAAGCAATATTTTCAACTCAGTAATTTATATGGCGTACAACGGTTAGAGTTGGGGCGCCAGGCTAGCTCAGGGGATCCGTGTGGGTCTCGCAATCCTGACGCTGCGGGTTCAAATCCCACCCAGGTCAATCTTTTATTATGCTCCAAGTTCTCCAAGCGCTTCAGTAATACTCTCAAGGACTACTTCAAAAAGGGGCAGGGAAATGCTGTGTTCGTGAGTGCGCTCTATCTCATACATCAAACCAACATGATCATGGTTACTGTGAAGAGCAAATGTGAAGAGAATGTGAATGACTGGAGTTTTAGCCTCGGACTAGTCTTATTTATTTATTTATCTTCGGACATTCGCTTGTCCTGAGCCATGGGTGTTTAAAATGGGGTGGCAATCTGTAGATAGCCCCTCCCTCCAATGACCCTAAGTGGTTGCAAGGGAGGCTAACACAGCAAAAAAAAAAAAAAATCACACAAAGTTGATGGGAT
>KZ808737.1:0-10510 GCA_000696205.2 Oncopeltus fasciatus
TTTGCCTATCTTATTGGTCGTCTATTCGTTGTGATAATGCGGTCCCAACACCTACTGGACTGGCATCAGTCAAACTCCCTGTTAGTGTCGTACTGCCTATTATAGTTGCATGGCCCTAGGCATCTGTGATTAATTTAAAGTTTAGAAGAAAATTAGAAATGTCTTAAAGACAAGACTAAGGGCCATCGATTTTTTTATGTTCTATATATTTAAATGGTCTATTAATATCTTATTTCTATATTTATGTCTAGATATATTTAGACCTATGGAATATATAAATGTTTTAAGAATAAATTATATTATTATAATTTTGTTAATATTTTATTTATTTTTCTAAGCAATAATTATATGTTGAAATTTGATAAACATGTCACAATTATCTACTGGGTGATCATTAAGTTTACTTTAATTAATGATTTTTTTATACTCTGTTATTCAGAAATATAACTACATCTGTGATCATTTGTTTGCCTTTTTTTCCCACTCACTGATAAAATGTGATTCCTAAAATATATAAATGAAAGGTTATTTTTTGTTTGAGATGAGGGTGAAAATTTATTCTTAGTGAATAAGTTATTACTTAATAAAAATGTGTTAATAATGTAACAATTTATGTTTTAATTATGTAAGTATGAAAAAGTTAAAAATTAATTATGAGGGAATTTCTGATAAGGAAATGAATGTGTGTGTGTATGTGGGTGCGATCATTTTTGTGTAAAATATTTATTAATTTATGGCCTCTAAATCCCACTGCTAGCACAAGAGTGATTGGCAAAGAGCTTAAATCATTAGCATTAATGATAGTTCCCCCATACATAGATACATGCTTTAATTTAGGTAGAGATCCATACACAGACACATTACTACATAGGAGATATCATTAGGAGTGGAATCTGGGGAGAGGGGATGATTTATATTATTGTCTTTCATATTTGCAGGAGTAATCAGTCAGGTAAGGTAATTTAAAAATAAATAAATAAAAATTTTATGATAAAAGTCTGTTTATAACTTACTAAGCCATTTTGCATTAAATGGCAAATTAAATAAATTTATACAAAAAAAATGATATTGCAGGGAGAAGGGGCCCAACGACCCCACTCCTAATAAATTTAGGTCTCAAGGTCCAAGTTTATGGCCAAAGAGACCATCTTTGTTTTAGTCATCAAGGAGGATTATAAGAATAAGATTCCAACCATTGGGATTGGGTGTATGGATTAGGGTGAAATTGGAGCAAAGGTGTAAAATTTTTTGAAAGTTTTGAAAGAAGTCTCTGATTTTAAATGTACACACTTTTATCAGGGACATTGACAAAAATAATATTTGGTTAAGATCACATGGATTAAAGGGTATGTTGTTGTATAAAAAAAAAAAAAAGATTTTAGACAAATTCACTAAGAATGGAATTAAGTACACAGGAATTCCAACATCTGATCATCAATGTGACAAATAGAAGTCCATAGAGATCGGGCGAGGCTTTCCTTCCCAGCACTTAATATATCTTACCTCCTAAACATTTCTAAAGTACTCGGGAGAAGTAGAGTGGCTGGAGGCGAGGGCAGCCATGACCTTTTCCCGGGCCGAGCGATAGTTGCCATTTATGTTTTATCAGGTTGTTAATGATTTGTTGCATTCATTAAATTTTAATTTTATGATTTAATTCATTTCTTTAATATAATTATTGATCAATTTTTCCCTTAATAATGGTTATAAAATGTAATAAACTTGATTTTATTACAGAAAATACAATCCAGCTATCATATTTTGACTGTACAAGTGTAAAAGCAATGGTAAGTGGTTGGCTTGCCTTTAAAACTAAAGAGAGCAGTGGCAATATCCGAAGTCAATGAGGGTCTACTGAAGTGTGATNTGATTTCCTCTTACAATACCGAAAGTACACAATTAGAGATCTCTATAGGGAATAGAAAACAAAGCTGACCAGATCAGTAAGAGAGTTCCTTAAAAGTGTATATATATATAATTATATATATATATATACATATATACATATATATTTAGTAAGAAAATTCGATACAGGGAGTGAACATCAATAACAATGATATATTTATACAAGAATTATTTGTGAACTGTACAAACTAGATTAACTAATTTATATGTAGCATGTGTTGATGTGCTACATCTCATCCTCTACTTATTGATATTTACAGATAGGTTTTCTCCTGTAGCATGTGATGTGACTTCCATGAAATTGTTCTTTACTTCCCTGTCTCCTTTTCTTCCCCAGGTCTTCCCTCTCCAGTCCGTTCCTGCTGATAGTTCTCAGATTCGTTTTGTCTATCCATCTTGTCTATCCTGTGGAGCCTCCTCTCCTATCTTTTTTTTCATTTCTTCAGCTAAGGTGACAAGGTGAGGGTACGACACCCCTTCATCTAATGGAATTGTCTCACCTTCCTTTCTCATCTGGTCAACATGCCTTGAATGCAGTTTATTTCTGACTTTCACTATGCAGAGAAGTTACTCTGTCCTTTCTTGTACAACTTCCAATCCCTAGTTATCCTCTTCTGGTTTGTGCAAGTGAATAGCAACCCTATATTCTGTAACTTCTTTATAACTTGTATTGGCTAACACCAAACCTGATCAGGATCGCAGAGGCCTATCAATGAATAATTCTCCTGCACTCTTCTGATTGGGCCTGATGGATACTCCCATCGTATGGTGGGCAATGCAATATAATTTTTGCTGAGTCATTACGCACTCAACAATTTTCTAAAGACCCCAACATTAGGATTTTTTACTTGGGTAAGAAGAAAGCCGTGTTGAGGGCTTCCCTCTTTGTGTTCATTTGGTCTCAGATGAATATGAGCAGCTGTATTCTGAAGCCTTAGAAGCAGGCCGTATTTGCTGTAACAAATACCTTGTGAAAAACTAGGATCAGTTTCACATCCGAATAAGACTCCATCCATTCCACGTTATTAGAATCAATAAAATGTCGTCGTGTGCTGGAGCTGATAGGCTCCAGACTGGGATGGAGGTGCCTTTGGTAAACCCCAAGGTACAGTAGCCCGGGTAGATATTGGTCAATCCATCATGTCTGTACGGTCCAGTGATAGGTACAAGGTAGCTGTTGTGGAAGCTCTCAGACGAGCAAAGTTCATGGGGAGTTTGAAGAGCTCAGAGCAGATGGCAAACTGGAGAATGATGGCTGCAATGTCAAGTTCAGGAGGAATCATGGTCTACTTTCTGTCTGGAAGAAAGTCCAAGTTGAACTTGCTGCTTTAGGCTAAGTTCTTTTTTAATTAATTATAAATAAAAAAGATGTTTTATGTACACATTGCTTTCTATTTTTATTCCTGTTTCATTCCTTTTTTTTTTTGCCAATGGTTTTGTTGAAATATATTAAACTTGTTTCTAAAATGTCTCCTATCTACTTCTACATCCTTTAAGGAAATGAGTTATTTTATACCTCTGCTCTGATTAAGGACACATTAATTTTTGTGGTTTTGTTAGTGTGATATATGGATATCTCAATGATGTCACGGGAAGAACCCATCTTATCTCTAGAAAACTTAACGAGTGACATCATTGTGACAGTTCAAAACTATGTCCTGATGGAAATGCTTCTTGAGTTGAGGGGCTAATTATACTTCTTATTCAGGAGTCAATTGTCATTTTATGTGATTTTAAAGGATCAGTCATTAATTTCAATGTTTGTTCAAAGCACTATAATAAACAAAATACAAGCATAAAACAGTCTGATTATTTTTCTCAAAATGAAGAATTTTAAATCATGCTAAATATCATCATAATCTAACAATTATAAATCTGTAAATTAATTTATTAATCATTTTCATTTTAAATTCTAATAGTCCTAACTATAAAAGAGGTTACCACCTCCATGGACCTGAACCTAATAAAAGCCCTGTGGTGATTTTCTCCCACCTTCAAAACCCTGTCTTTGAGTGAAGAGCTTAGGTTATTGCCCTATATTTTCCCAGGAAAAATTCCGATCTCCAATTTATTTGCTTACTAGGGGTTTTTTAATCCAACACCATTAACATTAATTAATGAATATTGTCCTAATGCCCACTTAAATGTTAATAAAAAAAACAGTATTTTCTTTTTGGGTGTTCGTTACATCTTAATAACTTACTTTCCTAGTGTCCTGCTGATATTTGAAGAAAAACAGTAAAACTGTCAAAAATTGCTTGACTTAAACCTGATATAATCTTCCTTTTTAGCAGATTTCCTGTAGGGGAATCAGGCTATTCATGTTGGTTCCATGATGTGACACGAAGAATTTTGACTGACCAGCAAGCACATTCACAATTTTTAAAATGATAAAACCAAATTCTGCATTTAAGCTTCTTTTTTCATTCAAACTGTTGAGTTTGTTAATAGCTAAAATCTGGGGAAGGTGACCAAAATTTTATATTTTAATGTCTGACATATTAGTGTTATGAAAAATAAATATTAAAAACAAATTAAATCTATAATTTAATTTTACCAATAAAATATAAATTATGTTTAAAAATTAATATATCCCCTCTTATTTTTTAATTATAGAAGTTAAATTCCGTCTTTAGGCTTTTCATTTCAAACCTTATAAGTGATTAATTTATGGTTGAAAGAAGAAGAGGGGTTTAGAGAGAGGCCAAAATTTCTGATCATATCTTTGTTTTTGTTATTTGATTAAATGAAATTTTCTTACACTCATGTACAAAAATTTTTTTTTTTAAATTCCACTTTTACTGATTTTAAATTTGTTCTTCTCAACCTTCCACTGATTTCAGACATTTATGGGTTTCTTTATTTAAAAATTATGGACTCATGCATGTATATATATATATATATGTACTTAAATGGACTGCTTCTAAGTGAAATTGAAGAATCGATGAAATTTGCCAAGTTTAAGGTAGTCAATAGTAAAACTCTGGTGAAAGTTTCTTGTAATATTCAAAAAATAGAATTGGATGTATTATAAGCCTTTTAGAATTGGTGAAGATCTGTAATATCCAAGTCTCCCCTTGCTACCTATGTGAATTGCTTGATTTTCTAAGTAATTCTCCAATAGTCACATATGAAAAGTGTATGTTACATTAGGCCAAGAGTGGCTCTTAATAGAATGGATATAATCAAAATTGTGGGTCAATATTGTAAACATAGTCAAAGATGCCTTCACCAGTGGTAGCATTTTTTAAATAACATATCTGAGAATGTAGCTAGTTGAAACAAAATTGTGAAGAAAAAAAAATTCAAGAATCTTAAATTTACATAATACGTCATGTAAGAGCAGAACAGAAGAGATGTTAGAAACTGTAGCTACTTCAGAAGTTTCAGGAAGGGGAAAAGGTGAAGAATAGAAACTTATTGGGAATATTTGGACAGAAATAAATAAAGCCAATGAATGGCACTCCTTGAGTGCAACTAGTACTGTAATGTAGAAAGAAGAATAGAATGTTCTACTGTAACAAGGCTTTTGAGAGATCAAAGGAAGGAGGATTTCTATTTAAAGGGGGGTAGGATAGGATGGAGAAAATATATATAGGCTGGACTGGAAGTCACTTAGTGAGGAATGATTCGAGACATTGTTCCGTGGCTTAACCAAAGTTCTTTTTCAGGAAGATGGGATTCTGGATCTGGGTAGAAATGAAGCAAGNTTCTTTGGCCATCGTATTATGCTGGGGGAATTAGTCAGGGTTTCGGCCTGAATCAGACAAATATAATACTCCAAAATTGATGTGTAATTATTCTATTATTGCCGACGTTTCGACTTAACTTCTCAGTCATCATCAGGGGGATAATGGTGTTTGGAGAGATCTCCGAGGGAGGTTTATGGTCACATCTACGAGTGCAGAACTTAACTGTGCAGAACGGGGATATGACAGTAAACCTTCCTCGGAGATCTTTCCAGACGTCACTATCGCCCTGATGATAACTTACAAGTTCAGTGGAAACATCGGTAATGATAAAATAATTACCCAAACATTTTGGAGTATTTTAATTTTCTGACCCTGGCCAAAACCCTGACTAATTTCTCCAGCTGAAAATTAAAAGAAGAGTTAATTAAGGTAAGACGTAAGGTGAACATTAAAGTAGTCAAACAAAGAATGGTAAACATAAATTTGTAAACAAGAAAAATAATACAAACGAATATTACCTAAAACTAATAATAATACTGATAATCCAAGATGGAGTTAGTGGTAGGTAATTGTAAGAAATAGTTGGATTTTTTAAGAAGAACAGCTGAAAGGTGGTACAGGGAATATTTAAAGAGAGAAAAAAACTTGGCTACAATAACTCTATATCTTAATCTTCTGGAGCAAGCTTGAGTCATAATCTGACGCCTGCTAATTCTATTTTTCATCTAGCGCTAACTGCTCAAATATTTCACTCTGATATTTTAACTCCAATATGTTAATCAAGAGAGACTTTATCTCCTACTTCATCTGTACTAGTCCTCATCTCCTCCTACATGCACCTAACATCAATCATCTTCTTCGGCGAAGATATGAGGCGAGGATTTCCTAGCTGTTCAACATGTAGGTGCAGGTCTAGCCTTTTTTAAAAAAAATTGTTTTAAGACTTGGTATCTGAGCCTTCAATATCACAACACCTTCCGTAGTAAATTAATTCCCGTACACTGAGAGCACTTGTCTTCCCTGATTATAGAGTGTTTACACACACCAGACACCGTGGCAGTCTCTATTACGGAAATGTAATGTCATGTTATCCGACAGGAACAGCTGACTAGGTTAAGATGAGGTGGGCGTGGCTGGGGAGAGCTGTAGGGAGGGGTAATACAGAGTAGATTACTCACATAGAAGATAAGCTTCGGTCGCCGTGCTATAAAACCAACTAAGAAACTCAAGTTTTCCTGGTGTAATCACAACATTCCACGGTGCCATTTCGTAACTACGAACTGTTTCCAACGAGAATCCCAGGCCAGAATATTAATTTGAAATAGAAGTAAATAAATACATTCATTCATTTTTATACTGAGGTGGAGGTGATTTTCTATATAATTTTTTAATTTAAATAAAACTCTAGCTCCATATAAACATTTTTATAATTCGATGTCTTGGACTCGTTCGATTTCTTGGTCTCGGCTTGGGCTTTTTCCACGGATGTCCTGGACCATCGAATGGAAGTCGGTGGAAGAAACCCGAGATGAGACAATGCAGGTCCTGATGATGGCGTGACATCAAAATGCATCGAAATATAAAAATATTTATGTGGAGCTAGACTTTCTTTTGAATTTAAAAATTACACATGCAAAAATTACGTGTAATTCCTATAGAATCATTCGTTTTGATAAAATAAAAACAATAGGAGTGGTGGTTTATTTGAGATGTCAATTGCAAGAAAATATCATTTCAAAGCAGCGAGGGCAATATTTAATTTCAGCTTACGGAACTCAAAAAAGAGTTGTTTATTGAAAAAATATTTATTTTATATGTGTAAGGGTTTACATGATATGAAATTTAAATATACAAATATTTATTTACTACGATACATTTAAATATGATAAGTGTTGTGTGCCTTTTACAAAAAGGTTACTTTTTATTTATATTTTTACCACAACACTAATTTCAGTAAATATTGACGATTATTGACTTTGGTCCTCCAGAAAAATACTTATAACAAACAAAGCAAAGCCTATCAACAGGAAAACGAATATTTAATTTAATTTATTATTTACCATTTTATCTTCCGGGTTGGACCGAGTCAAATTGTTCTTATTTGCCGAGCTTTCGCACATCATGTGATGGCTTCTTCAGGGCTGAAAAGAGAATGAAATTGAAAGCTCGGCAAATAAGAACAATTTGACTCGGTCCAACCCGGAAGATAAAATGGTAAATACATCTGACGACCGACGAAGCCTATGTGAACATTTAATTTATTATGTTTTTAGTGGAGGGGGGAGGGGACCAAGGCTAAAATAAATTATTTAATGTTTTTAATTTTTAATTTAATAAAATAAAATGTTATTTTTGGCCTTGTATATTTTGTATTTATTTTCATTATGCTAAAAGTATTGAAGATGTGAGTATTATAAAATTTGGAAGCCCTCTATCCTACCCTCCTCCTTGAATAATTTTAACCACTAATGAATTTTGCCTTTCGTTTTGTTTTTAAGAGCGACATTTTAGAATGTTATGTGGCGAAAACTGAAAACTGTGGCCTGCAAAGAGTTGATATGCGTTTTGTATATAAGTCTTGTAGGCAGGATCAGATAAAATATCGATAAACTTATTTAAAAAAAAAAAAATCTGTGATAAAAACAATCTCAAAAACTACATTCCTTCGGAATCCGCTAAAATAAAACCTTAGACCATGAAATGGATTATTTTTGTCACAGATACAATTCATTCTGGCCTTTTGACAACAAAAAAAGTGATGAAAGGTATTTTTATTTTCGATTTTAAATCTTTATAGTTTTTATTTCTTTGAATAAACCAAAACTTCAAATTACCAAGAACATAAAGTAGACTTTTATATGCAATTAAAACTTTTTTATATCAAAATAGATGAAACTTGAATAATTAGTAATTTTACTTTACAATTTTGTGTTGTCGTAATTAATGTTTGTCAATAACTATTAATTTAAATATTCCTTAGTGCAAAACATGGAATAGTTTTTGATTTTTTTCTCAACGGAAATTTACAAAACGAGATAAAAAAATACAAATATTTGGAATTTGATAATTCAGCAATAATTTATTAAAATGAGTAAATCTTAAATAAATAACAAGTAATTAAGAATAATAATTTTATTGACTTGAAATGACGTTCATGAAAATGACTTTGTAATCTTCTGTTGGCTTAAAATGAATGCGACTGAACGATAAATCACAAATAAAATAATGCGATCTAATAAGAGCCCTATTAATAGAATGATAAATCGTTCTTCTGCCCTATAAATATCATGATTGATTGTGCTTCACTATTTTCTTTTCAGATAGAGATCAGCTGGTCGGCGTAAATCTCAGCTAGGGACTGGTGCCACTCTATTCTATCACCCAGGAATTACTTCTTATCGTATACTATACTTAATGGTAAACTAAATACAGTTAGGTTATAGACATTGAAGATACATTCTAAAATTTTAGGAGATTCCCGACGAGATAGAAAATAGATAATAAGTGTATTACACGCTAGTACACAGGTTGAATCCATCAGAAAGTGCGTTACCGTATGTTTTTGAGTCATTTTTACTTTCAGAAATTTATAAAATACAAAATGGTACTCAATATTAGTAATTATAATGCAAGTCGTTGTATGAAAGGTTGAATTTTGGAGAACTTTGAAATGCATTACAATTTTTTAATAATACCATTATTGTTATTTGCCACACACAANATTCTTATCGTAATTTTTTGGTTTTTATATGTTCAATGCACTTCTCCTGCTTTATAATGTACATAAGGGATTTTTTCTTCTCTTCTTTCTTCTTTATTTACCTACCTCCTCATAAAGTTCTTTATCGGTTGAAGTTATTTGGCAAGACAGAGAGATTTAGTTAATGAAAAAGTTGAAAAATATTTAATATCTTTGTTATTATTTGTGTTAAGAAAAATATCATTATTAGCCAATTTAATTAAAAATATCTCTAGTAATGTGTAAAAAAAAAAATAATTTTGTAGCATTTACATCACAAAAAATGTTTATAATATTCATAAATGCTTGGAATGAGCCATTCTCCATTCAGGCCTGAAGAAGCCGTCACATGACGTACGAAATATGGGGAAAAAACATAATTTCAATACCGTCAAGCCCAGAAGAAGAATTTAATTATATTACAGAAGACCGTGGATGCCTTCTTGAAGATCTTTAAAAACTTATATGGGAGTGGAGAGATTTTATTTGAAACTTAGGTAAAGGGGGGCGAACAAACATTACATCATTACGTCATACATCAGTACTGGGATGACTATGCTTAAGTATTGCTGATNTATATATTTTTTTCTTATATTTTTTTAATACTTCAAAAAAACTATTTGATGGCCATTTGTCCAAATTTCAAACATGTGATTATCGTATTTATAAAATTTGCACTTTATTTATGCCACTAAAAAAGCGTCCAGTCCCCCCCCCCCCAAGACTTCGTACCACGGTCCTATTTCGTCCTAGAGCTAACAACCCCATATTTTCCAAGCCCAGTCGCGAAGACGGAATGAGTTGCAGCTACTACAAGCATCACGTTATTCTTCCCTCCAGGATTGCGCGAGAGAGACTGTTTTCATTTGCTTTACTTCCATTGGGTGTAGCAACAATTTTCCTTAGATGCAAACATTTTTACATAATGCCGTGGGATCTCAAATTTCCCTACTGTGAGCAGAGAAAATTAGCCAAACTAAATATTGGGTCTTTATTCGCAAAATGTTGGAGCCCTAAATAGAGAGAAATTCCCTAATATATTCATTGATAGGCTCTAGAGATTTTTGGTTAAAATTAGTCAGAAATTAAAAGTGTTAATTTAGATTTATTTGATATTTCTTATTACTGATTAATAATAAGAATAATAAAATATATCTTATTCACATTTTAGAGA
>KZ808737.1:34084-47613 GCA_000696205.2 Oncopeltus fasciatus
ATAACATTATTTATTAAAAAAATTAAAGTGGAATATTAAATATTTGTTTAAATAATATATTTCTAGGTTCCTGGAGGTTAAGTATAAATAAACGACTCCGCATCCGTTTATGTTCAATTAATTAGTTAATCAGATTTTGGGTTTTATGCAAGCTCTATAAAAAAATATAATTAATTGTAAAAATATGTTTTATTTAATAAGTTTTTTGCCTTTTTAGTCAATAAAACATTTTCAGATTATATTATAGTGATGTCGGTCTCATATAGATAATCTATTACAAATTTTTTAAAAAAAAAGTCTGTTAGAGAAAAATAAATGATTCCAGACAGGAAATCGAACCCTACCTCTTCCTAAATCGGCCAAAGCGCTGTCAACTATGCTAGTGTAAGTTTTCCCATACATGGCCCATTCTATTTGCTCTCTTACATATATCACGTTCTCAAGTATTAAATTTATTCAGGCATTGATAAGTTTTGAATAAAATCTAGAGATTCTACAATGTAAAAAGTTCTTACTCTCACATCATAGCTAAATAAAACAATTCACACTTAATTTAACATCTTTTAATTGATAACGAATTTATACATTGTTTTTCAAAATTCCTTAACAGACTTATCATAATTGATATCTTTTTCAGATGTACACCAGAATAAATGATAAGGTTGTTGGCCTGTTGATAGCTGCCAAGAAAAAAGGATTTGTCTGGTTCGAAAAAGAAATTTTATTCCAGGTAAAATAATTTTTTTATTAGAAACCTATCATGTAAGCTTCTTTGTTTTGAGTTTTATAAGATTTTAATACATCAGTAAAATTCAGAAAAAATGTTCTACTTTTTAGTGAATTCCAAAAAAATATTGCTATTGAGCTTATATATACGTAGGACTGGATATATATGCATGTGTATTTACGTTCTACCTACGTGTAAGCCACGGTTGTCAGTTTTTTTCAACGAAATTAAGCAGGTATTCTCTTCGGGTAATACACAACCGTTTTCCTTTGAGCAGCTTTGATTATACATATGTCCGTAGCAATCAATTGAGCGGTTTTAATATTATTTAAAAAAGTAGATAAAACCTGGAAGTACTTCGGATATATAAAGTTACTGGTTGCAGTAATTTCAAGAAGTACGATTTCGCACTCGCAGTGCGTGAACAATGGATTTTGAAATTGACATCATTCTCAAAATAATGTTAAATGCACATATAATACAAGAATAATTACTTATTTTAATATTTTCATTTCCTATACATTAAGGAATTATATTTTTTGCAGAGACGAGACGACGACGTACTAATCGCCCTCATCAAGCCGATGAAAGACATCAAAGCCATCCTAAAAGAATCCATCTCACCTTGCCCAGAAAGAGGAACGGAGCAGACCATCAGCTGAAAAATTTCAAGTGAAATTGGTTAACTATATTTTTAAGATAATATAGTTTCATTATATAGAAATATAGCCTAATATATTTCTAATAAATATAGACCAAATCTTAAATATATTGGTATTTTTATACATATAAGTGTAACGGGTTTCCAATTGTTCTCTATAACTCTTTCTGGTGGTCTATCTCTTTCTGTCATATGATTTATTCTGTGATTAAATGCATCATATTGCCTACATTTTATCTACATTAAAGAGCTTAATGACAAATTTGAACTTTAATCCAAGTTGATTTTATTGCCCACATTTAAAAAAGACAAAAAAAACAGCTTTATGTCTTCTGTCAAATCACTATTTAATAGTAAAAGTATTCAGGAAATTGTGTCTCTTTTGTTTTCTAAGCGGTAGACGCTCAATATTTTCAATGGATTACCAAGAAAAATCTCTAAAAATAGCATATATATATTTTATTTAAAACAAACGGATTAACAGTATTAGGTGTGTTTTCTATATGAAGTAGCTCATAAGATTGAAATTTACTTTATCCAATATATAGATATNGACTGAGGAGTGAATTTTTCACAGGTTCATAGATATTTTAGCGAATTTCTACCTCATCTCTTGTGACGTCATAGGAGCTACCTACCTCCTACGAACAGATTTTTTGGTGAATTTCCTACTTCATAGCTTATGACGTAATAGGTGCGAATTTTTCACAGGTGGGTGAATCCGTGAATATTTTAGCGAACTTCCTACCTCATATCATGTGACGTCATAGGAGCGACCTACCTTGCTAGAGATCCTACGTTCTGTCAGACTGATACGCTTCTAGGATCATTGAAACACACCGACTCCTCTTTAAACACTTCCGGTTTATTTTAACTTCCAGACATCTTTTTCTATCTTCTTTTTCATTTCTCGACCAGTCTTGCAGAAAGAGACTTTCTTTCACATTATGTAAGCAAACACTTGAAAACTAACAACATAAGACTTTTGTACATTACTGATAATGAAATTCAAACTGGAGACTTTGTTTTTAATAAATTTTAATTATCAAAGCTTCTTATGACTGTGAAATAAAATCTGTTGAATGTGATTGGTATTATATGAAAACTGTGCAAGCTTGATGTCAAGAGTCATACAAAAAAAAAATTGTTTAATGTGAATATCCGTCATTGTCAGCCATGACGCTGTATTGATCTCATGACTCTTTAATGTCTCCTTTGAGACTTTAATCTCCTTGTAGATCCCTAAAGCTTGATTGTTATTTTGTTATGAGCTAATAAAATGTAAGGAATTTGAGGAAAAAGGAAGAATCTATAGTTGACTGTTATTTTAAATATCTCTTAACATTATATTTGTGCAATCATCAAACAATATCCAATAAGAATATTGGAAACAGCATGTTAGAAAATGTTTAAAACACACACACACACACACACACACACACACACACACACACACACACACACACACACACACACACACACACACACACACACACACACACACACACACACACACACACACACACACACACACACACACACACACACACACACACACACACACACACACACACACACACACACACACACACACACACACACACACACACACACACACACACACACACACACACACACACACACACACACACACACACACACACACACACACACACACACACACACACACACACACACACACACACACACACACACACACACACACACACACACACACACACACACACACACACACACACACACACACACACACACACACACACACACACACACACACACACACACACACACACACACACACACACACACACACACACACACACACACACACACACACACACACACACACACACACACACACACACACACACACACACACACACACACACACACACACACACACACACACACACACACACACACACACACACACACACACACACACACACACACACACACACACACACACACACACACACACACACACACACACACACACACACACACACACACACACACACACACACACACACACACACACACACACACACACACACACACACACACACACACACACACACACACACACACACACACACACACACACACACACACACACACACACACACACACACACACACACACACACACACACACACACACACACACACACACACACACACACACACACACACACACACACACACANTACTTCATTTTTAGTTAATGATCTAAACTAGCGCGACACAGAACAGTGCATAAACATATAATGCTATTTTCTAATTTTAATTGTTTATTTATGAAATAATTCAAATATGACTAATAATAGTAAATATAATGAGAAATGTGAGTAAGTATAAATATAATATTGACTCTTACTTTCTCTTTCCCTCCCTTTCTTTTTGCGTTTGTAAACATAAACACAAACATTGTTGAAACCTACAGTTAAATAAATAAATTCAAAGAAAATTAAATTAAGAATGTATATTTATAAATTTATTTAACTGTAATAAGCATCAGACGGATTGGACTATATTTTATAGCTGAAATTTTACTTAAAATAAACACATTATAATTATGTAAATAAATATAGTTTAAGATACTTAAATTATTTATTATTTTTCTACATGTTTGTTGGGAAATCACTTTGTTGTATTTCACATTGTTGTATATGTTGAACTGAATTGTTTCTTTATATTATTGTATGTAAACAAAACTAGTATATATTTTATTTAAACTTGTATATTTTTCTTCTAAATAGACAAAATAATGGAGCTGTGATTTCATAGGTATAATATATTTTAGTTAGTCGTTAATAATAAATTTCTATGCACTAACTGCACTTCTCTGCTTTTGAAATCAATGTATTCAGGTTTTGTTTCTAATATATCGTCTTTATTGTCAAGTTAGATTGAATAAAACTGTGTATTATATTGTTTTGCCAACTATTTATTGAATTTTATAAAACCTTTAATCTTATGAAACACAAAACCAAACGATTATTAAAGAAAATCTATCATGAGATTTGAAATAGTAACATTTGGAAATTTTCTACATGTGAAGAGTTCACTTGTTTTCAGACTGAACGATTCAGCTATTTTCGAAAAGGCTTTACAGCTATACTGATCATTTTTTAAGACTATTGTGTTTCTATTTTTCCGCTTAGAATCACAGTTGCTGTATACATGACAGTAGAGTGAAAAGCCCGCTTCTGGGACACACTAATGGGGAAAATGGCGGACACTATGGTTTCCCGCTATAAATTCTTCTCTCTAAGACTAGCTCGGATCAAGAAAGCAGCGCTCAAGGTTACTCTCTAAACCTCTATGTCTACCTCATGGCTGGTGATAACATTCGAATGAGGAGCGAATTTCCGACCTGAGCTGGTGGCGTCACATGACTGAGGAGTGAATTTTTCACAGGTTCATAGATATTTTAGCGAATTTCTACCTCATCTCTTGTGACGTCATAGGAGCTACCTACCTCCTACGAACAGATTTTTTGGTGAATTTCCTACTTCATAGCTTATGACGTAATAGGTGCGAATTTTTCACAGGTGGGTGAATCCGTGAATATTTTAGCGAACTTCCTACCTCATATCATGTGACGTCATAGGAGCGACCTACCTTGCTAGAGATCCTACGTTCTGTCAGACTGATACGCTTCTAGGATCATTGAAACACACCGACTCCTCTTTAAACACTTCCGGTTTATTTTAACTTCCAGACATCTTTTTCTATCTTCTTTTTCATTTCTCGACCAGTCTTGCAGAAAGAGACTTTCTTTCACATTATGTAAGCATATATTCGAAAGATCGTAATAAACGTTTTGGGAAGTTTCAAGGATACGAGATGAGTATCAGGCGGACAACGTAAAAGGAATTTTCCGATGATTCATTCGAGGGAGTTTAATACCCTTCCCACTTTCCATATTCAGTAGAATATGAACTCGTAGTAAATTGTAGTAACAAAATTATTGCCAGGAGGTGAAATACGAATAACGGTTCAACATCAAGATAATTATACTCATTCAAGTCAGAGTTATTTGTACCTGGAAGGTCGCCTATTGAAAGAAGACGGGACTGCAGCCCCCACTTAATTTGCACGTAGAAAATCTACGATGACCGAATTACTTTAACCTGATTTCCTGCATGTGCAAGCATCGCTTACAGTGCAATTCCATGAGATGAATTTCAGAAGGGTTGCTTTTATATAAGTCCGTACTAAAAATTCTAGTTGTTTTTGTTGAAAAGTTTTCTTTGCGCGAACTACTTTTATGTTATTATTACGGACTATGGGTAACTAATAATTAGAAACAATGAGATAAGTTAAAGTTAATTTATTATAAAAAAGAAATATATCTACTAATGAAAGATATTTTTTTATTTTATAACATTTATTTACATATTACATTCTGTTAAAATAAAAAAACATTTTGTGATTTTATTACAATGAATGATAGAAAAAATGACATTGATGAAAGTTATGTGAAGAGAGGAGGTGACCAGTAACACCATTCTCAAATTATTTTCAAACTATGTCCCCAGTAGTTAGCGGGCCCATTTTCGTTTGAGACGACGGTGAGGGTTGTAGGGTTTGGAGTTGGAAGACAAGGTCCAGACCTTGCAAGAGGAGAGGGAAGTGAGTAGTTCGGAGTATACAAGATGTAGGTAAGGAATATAATTGCCTTCTTGGGAAGATTACGGAGAATTTGACCGGTGATTAAATCACATCCGGGCGATTTGCGCTTAGGCAGACGAGAGATTATATACTTGACTTCGGAAGGTGTTACTGTCTTGAGTGGTAAAGACATAGGTAATGGCATGTCCAAAGACTCCTCAGTCTCCATGGTATTGGACAGGTCTTAGGAGTCTAAATGAAAAGTAAATGTTTGCTTGAGGTACTGGGCAAAAATTTCGGCCTTGTCTTTGTCATAAGAAGCCCAGGAACCATCTCCTCGGCACAAGGGGTTAGAAGCTTTATGGCTCTTAAGAATTCTGCGAGTAGCAATTCAGAGTGATTTGTCTCCTTCTGAGAGTGTAGACAGATGGGCAATAAAAGCCTCATTTCGTAAAGCACTTAATTTTAGCTTTACGAGCCTGGAAAAAAGATTAAATTCTTTGCTATCTGTGGGTGCCTTTGAGCGGCGTTTCGCTATTATGAGCTTTTAAGCGAATCTGGGAGTGGCTTTTGGGACTCAAAAGAGTGTTTGGTAAATTTTGGTTTGAGATTAGCCATATGCATGCATTGATGAAAATTTGTGGTAAAGGAATGTACAGCATCATCTAAATCGTCAGAGGTTTTCAGAGATATTCCGAGGTCAAGAGACTCTTCTATGAGAGTTTTAATCAAGGTCCAGTCGACTGGACTATTAATCTGGGAGGGGGACAATTGCTTTGGAATAAGGCTCAAAGATAACGTAAGGAGGACAGTCCATGTGGTCAGAAGAGAGTTCGTTTATGCAGAATAATTAAGAGGAGTTAGGTTTTTGCAGATGAGAAGTCCAGGATATATGAGGAAGGCGGTTTACTTCAGAGGGCCAATAAGTGGGAGTGGAAGGACTAATTTTGGAGAAGTTTTGGGATGATACTGCATTATATAGAGATCGACCACGAGAGTTGTACGTTCGCGATTCCCATTGCAAATGTTTCGCATTATTGTCTCCACCGGCAAGGAAACGGGGATCAAGGTCTTTGAGGAAAGTGGAAAATTCAGGTGTAGTGATTGGCTTATTTGGAGGACTATACACTGCTGAAAGTGTGATAGGATAAGAGGTTGTAGAAATTGACACTGTTATTGATCGAAAGGACTCTGTGGGAGTGATAGTAAAATATGATGGGTATAGGATTCCTTGAAAAGAAGTACCATGAGCTTGTCCGTCAGGATGGTCTCTCCAACAAGTGTGGTAGCTAGAAATTTTCAGATTATTTCGTTCTGTTTTTGTGTTTCTATCAGAAAACTACGTCTACGTTTTTTTTTTTGTCGAGTACTAGTTCGTCAGTATGCGTCCGGAAGCCTTTAGCATTCCATAGGAGGATAGAAAAGGAATTCTTGGATTGGGGAATCATACTGTGGGAGTTGGTAGGGTCATTTTAGGGACCAGGTTGGTTAGGATGAATATGAGAGGAGTGATGGAATTAAGTTGTGAGAAGAAGGAGTGAAACAAGGTGTGGAGATCATTAGATGAGAGCGGAGTCGAGACGTAAGAGATAGCGGGTCGCTCCCTCTTGGGTGGGGGATGCGGTTGTGATTGTGGCTTGTCTTGTCTAGGATGATCCTGAATCGATTGCGTCATTCGAGCATAGGACAGTCCTGGCTCGATAACTCTGGAGGGCGGAGGTACCACTTTCCGAATCTGCAGTCTGTGGTTGACGAATAGGCAGGGTCCGCTGTTTCAGCTCCTTGTACACCTGACAGCCCTTATAGTTGGCAGGGTGATTTTTTTGGCACAGCGCACATGTTGCTGGAATGTTGCGGGATTTTTGGCAGCTCGTACTGATGCGAGCGCCTCAATTAAAGATAATAATAGAATCTACTGCCTTACAAACTAATACTTAAATAAAGAAATACAAAATATGATTTAGTTACAGCTAATAAATAAATTAATATCTACAAATAAATTAAATATGCTTATTTACAACGTGGCCAAAAGATAACATCACTGTCATTTATCACTGTTATCGGCCCTGCAGGAGCTATGACCAGGCCAGCGCTCTGAAGTAAGCGATTTGACCCAGAATCGGCTACAAACCGAGACTAACTTTTCACTGACTGAGGGCCGCTGGCGAGGTTCTTTTGTAATTTCATTGAAGTGACGATACAGACCTAGTTGATTCTACAAGGATTTCCAAGTTAACCTTCTTCCCATCTAAAGGCAAAGGAAGCAGTCTGGTCCTTACGCCACCTACTTTTATAGACTTTAACAGAACATTCCGTATACATACCTAGGCAACAGGCTCAACGGTTAGAAGTGTGGTAGTCTCATAGATTTTGCTCAGAAGAAGAACGATAGATATCGTAAAGATGGGTTGTTTACAGATCAGGCGTTTCCTTATCCATAGTGAGCCACGAGACAGATAACACATATTCCCACACGTGGGTGTGTTTTGTGACGCATACTTCCTTTCTCTTAGCGCGCCAGGAAAGGTAGACATACATAGTGTTATATTGTTTGTCGATGTTACTATGCAATTCTGAATATTGTCCCATAGATGAGGGTGGGATGCCAGCTCCTTACGACTGTCTGACTCAAGGTAATTTGATAATTACAAAGCCATAGTAATGATATCGTATGGCTTGAAGTTTCCAGAGAAAATGAATCCTTGTGGACAGGAAGTTTTATATATAATTTGATTTTCATACATGGATTTGGCTTAACTTTGAGGCCAATATTTTTCACAGGAAAGGGCCAGAGAAAATCGCATTTCTTCTGAATTATATTTAAGTATTTCACATATTACGGAGGAGTACTATTTCCCGTCTGACCTACTCCTTTATCAGTTCTGTTACGACTTGACCACTGCTTGTAAGTAGAAACCTTTTCTGGAGGATATATCCAAAACAAAATAACTCTGACACATCTCAATATTTGTATCAGCATTTTCAACATTAACTTTTATTGTTTTCCTTTAAAGTTCTTAATATTGATGTTTTCACACACTTCACCCCCCCCCCCTGCCCTCCATGTTTCAGCAGATTTTCATAGGGAAATGAAGCTATTCAAGTTGTAAACAAAATATTACTTTTGAAAAGTTTCTTCACAGATTCTACATAGCAGAAGGGGATCCATTAAAAATTTTGAATAAATATAATAAAATACTAAAACTAAATTCGGCGTTTAGCTTCTTTTTATTTTTAATTTAAATTCACAAATTGTAGAATTGTAAAGAGGTTTAGAGGGAGACCAATGTATTAAATCTTAATTCTGTCATTATTATTAGCATTAAAAAAAATGGTAACTTTCACATTATGTTCTTTAATAATTTAATTTTCAGCGTTGAGTGGGTCCTCTTACAGTGGGGTCTCTTTATTTTAAAAATAAATAAACTAAATTCAGCATTTATTTATTCCAAACCATTGAAAGAATGGAGAAATAAATATCTTCGTCGCTATTTGGGTAACAAAAACGATATAGGACATAATAGTGTAATATAACGTTCTAATTTTTATGTTCTATTACGTTTATACGGAAAAAAAGCTTGTTAAAAATGCAATTTACGAATGTAACTACGGTGGGTGAGCGCTTACAGCCAAGAGGAAAGCTCAGTGGTTATACCTTTTACCCTGTTTGTTTTCTTCTGCTCGCAAACTAAATTACGTCATTTATTGTTATTTATGTTTATCTTTACGAAGCACAGTTAATCTGCTAGGATTACTAAGATCTAACGTGACTAAATCAAACCTGTCTGTTCTTGATGCAAAGTTGTCTTTGACTTTATTGAAAATGCTAAGAATCAGAGTGCTTTTCTAAGACGGAACAGAAGTTTCGGAGCAGGGCTATTCCAAAAGAACATAAGAAGTAAACCTCTGTAAATCATGTTCTTCTGAAAACGAGACGTCTTTTTGGTATACAAGAAAACAAAAGGCTATAGTAGATTTTTCTTTTCCGTTCCTTTACATTCTCCGAAGAAATGGCAGTACACAAAACGCGGTATGAAATATGACAGCTGTTGGAGAAGGGTGGAGGGTGGCTAACGGGAGGCCACCATTTCCAAAGGGGTGTCTTGCGGGCTACACTGAATACACGTATTATAAGATACTTAGCAGCGCGGCACTGCCTCTTAGGAGACGTAATTAGCTTTATCTACATTCCGTGACGACCCCGCTTGGAAGGCGTTCAAAATTCGTTCAAAGGGACGACAAAAAGAATCGTGCTTCATTTGATTCACTCCGCTATTTGCGGCATATTGAGGTTAGCAAGAATGGATGCGCTGGCTTATAATTCATTCTTGGTATGTGTCTTTTCTTGCTAGAAACTGGAGTTCACTTTTATGTGAAAAAGTATAATTTCAACTTTTATAAATATTATTTTTTTGAGGTATTTAATCCCACGTAAATTTTAATAATTTTTCGTGCAAGGGAACAGAATAAAAAATCTAACTGTCCCAGCCAGGACTCGAACCTGGATCCNTGCGAAGAAAAAGGTCCCTTATACACTTCGCAGAACTTGTCCTTCTGAAATATTCGCTCATAAGTTCCCTTAAATTCAGGGAGCTCCATCGTCCCAACACCAGTACAAAAAGGAAGTATGAATCCTACTCCCTCCTGAGGGACAAGTACCACAGCTTTGGTGCCGTCCTGATCAGAATTAGAATAAGGCTGTCACTCTCGAAAATGGCATAGGTGATCCGAAGTTTACAACAACTATAAAGGGGTAAGGGCCAACCGAAGATTGTGATGTCATCTAATGTGGGCTAATCACTTTAATTTCAGCGGGAAAAAAAAAATTGATTACAGGTCATCATGCGGCTCTGCAAGGTATGAGTATATATATATATAATGAGACACTCGCGGCTGCAATATATATATATATACTAAATAAGAGCAGGTTCAGGGAGACTTCTCGCCCTTCGCCAGTGAGGAGTGAAGAGAGTCTCTCCTTCACCAGTCTGGTGAAAAGGCACTGATAAGTTTGGTTTTTATTTTGTAATGCATAAGTTGTTAGGAATGGTTATAGTTATGGATGGTTGTGAGGTATACTATGTATTATTTTATTTGGTATAGTTGTTAGGTATAAGTTGTTAGGTATATTTTTATATAGTTACAAACAGATCAAATTGAGAATTATCAATTTCTTAGTAAATTTTAGAGGAACGTAAAATGTTTTAGAACTGAGTAGGTGTAAAATGTAATTTGTAACACATTTATTTTCTTTCATGTTTTTTATTTATGAATACAATTATTAAGAAAAATATTTAGGAATTCAAGGGTTGCTGAAGAGATTTTTTTTTTTTATATGAGGGAGTTTTGTTATATACCTAAAGTTAGGTTATCTATGCAGAGCTTTGAATAAATTCTTGCGACTGAAATTTGATGTTAAGGAGAAATTGTATGCAGTGACAGTAAAATTTGTAATCCTAATAATTACGTAATGTTGGCCTTACAAAAAATTTTAATGAACATAAAGTAATTTTTCTTTAAATTTTTGATTCTACACTAAAAACGGTTATTGAAATATAGATATTTACGGTTGTAACTATGAATTAAACTTTTAAACAGACCAGAGTGTCTGTACATTTCCTGTCTTGAAATACTGTTACAATCACATACTGTTATTATTTTTTTTTAATTAATAAATCAATGAAAATCCTCTTAGCTTATGCTCTTTTCGGGGGAAAATTTTAGTTATTATTTATTTTATAAATGGGGGACATATGTCAGATATGCTAAAAGTTTACTTGCTTTAAAGAACCCCAAATAAAATAAACAGTTTCAATTCAATATAGCAGTATTGAATGCATTAGTAGTATTAGTTATATCCAGTATTATTGCGACAGAGTGGCATAAAAATAATTACCACAAAAGAAAAACAGATCATTGTGGTCTTGATTAGTTGAATAACTCAACTTTAGAAGAAAAAAATTCAAATTTTTATTTATTTTAGAGTAAATAAACATGTGCATATGAATATAAAATGCGAATTCCGTAGTGTAGCGGTTGCATGGATCGCTTGTTAAGTCAGATTCTAATCCCAGCCCCACTCTATAATTTTTTTGAACAATTAGTTTTAATATTTCACCTGGGTGAGTTGTAGTAATGGCATAGTGTACCAGAGGAAGGTTATTGGCCCCACGGGAAATCCAAATAATCATATATGTGTCCAAATGTAAGTTTGTATAGATTTCCAAGGTACGCCAAGAATTCATAGGGACCACTGGAGGCGTCTTAAAATGAACCAGGTCTGAAATGACAATCAAATATAAACAAGAAACTTTTTAAATTAATGTTCACGTAGGCTTCGACGGTCGTCAGAAGTATTTACCGTTTCTTTTTCCGGGTTGGACCGTGTCAAATTGGTTTTATTTGCTGAGCTTTCGCACATCATATGATGGCTTCTTCAGGGCTGAAAAGAAAATTTTACAACTCTCATTCTCTTGTCAGCCCTGAAGAAGCCATCACATGATGTGCGAAAGGTCGGCAAATAACACCAATTTGACACGGTCCAACCCGGAAGAAGAAACGGTAAATTTTTAAATTAATGTTACAGCGGAAAAACACACAATTATTGTGGAACCATACTGCGACAATCGCTTACTTGAGACTTCATTACATAATGGTACATGCCCTGTAAGACAATCGTACACATTTTATACCCCTTTACAATAGCCGCTAAGGGGGATTGACACAATTCTCTGCTTTGAGATTCTGTATAAGAGGCAGAAATAAATAACATAACGGAGAACGACCTCTTCCTATGTTCGCACCTGGGCTAAATTTGTCTTCGTTCCCTCCTTCCTTTGAAATTAATAGTGGTGCACGTCCAACAATGGAATTAAGTCTTAAATTTATAAGAAAAAAGTAAACAGTTTAATCTAAGCAGGTTTTTCATTGTCCATTTCCCACTTTCTCACAAGAATTTACTGTAATAAAACAACTGACGGGAGGAGGAAGATGGGCTACTCGAAAATTCTTCATTTCCAAGGAGGTTTTTATATCACGCTCAATGCGTAATCAACAAGTTACTTTGTGAGGCAAATTTTAACTATTTTTAATACATATGACATTTATAAGGTCAATGAAAATTATACTACCTATTCAAATTGTATAATATAAAGGATATGAAGTAGAAATAAAAATTGTAAATTTTAGATGAAAGATTTGTTATTGAAATAATTTACATACCTGAATTACGTACTATTCAGTATAATATATGGGGATAAAAATACATTTTTAAGTAATTTTTTTGTTATTCTTGTAAAACAGCGCTATCTATGCTTATCAGCATGTTCAATGAGTTTATTGAGTGATTCCGCTTGATTGCGAGGCAATTTCTGAATCCTTATAAATCAATTAAATTACATAATTTTAAAAAATACACATGATATAAATATAAAATTTTAGACATTGACCAGGTTTTCAAATAAAATTAGTTGGTTATTGAGGATTTCGGTCTAATAATTTA
>KZ808737.1:72152-87679 GCA_000696205.2 Oncopeltus fasciatus
ATTTTAATAAAATTTAATTATTATACCTAGTACGTAGTATACATTTTTTCTTTCATCTATATGCTGACAAAATTCATTTAAAAAAATTTTTAACGCTCTATCAGAGGTGCATATATATATATGATACGTACAAAAATATGATTACACATATTACATCTGTGCAATTATATTTTTGTAAGTGCTACAAGGGAAGATTTTTTTTTTTAAATCGCCATGGTACAGAACAGAAATATTGTACCAAGCACTAAGGTCAATTATCAATCGCTCCATGACAGCTGAAATCCAATTAGTGGAAGGAGTATTTTAGTAGGAAATAAAATTTTTAATCAAAATATCTTATTATTATTAGTGTTACGAAAAAATTAAAAGAACGTGATATGTTAAATATTTAATTCGATATTATTTTAAAGAAAAATTATAATAAATTTTCATATTATAAAGTTAAAAAAATCTGGGGTCTACTTATGTTTTTATTTAACATTCCGTTCAGGGAATGCTGGTAGTTAGGCATTGCAAGTAGTTTAATGTAATTCATTTTCGGCGAAAAGGAAAGGAAAAATTTATATCCTTAATATCTACATAGTAATTGAAACCAAGTTATTTTTTAATCAATTTGGTTTAAATTTTTGTTTTCAACAATTAAGTTTTAAACAAATATGAAAAAAAAAAATAAGCTTATTATAGTAGATATTTAACAGACTCACTTTCTAAACTCATTAGTCTCTCATGTTTGTAAAATCCAATAATTCATTTACTCAAATTCATGTTTAACTTATATGGAAATGAAATATTAGTTTACGTAGGTAACTCCTGGCTTACGTATTTTTTTTAAACAATATATCTTGAAACGTAAAACATTAAATCTTAATTAGATTAAAGCATGACGTTTCTAAGAAAATAAAATTACGAGGCAACTAAGCGTACTTGTATATCCAAGCCATTTTGTCTTATGACGTCATAACTTTGATATTTTATGTTATTTGAAGACTCATTTTGGAATACATGAGGCGCAGAGAACGGCTCTCACTAGGGCTAAGAATAGGGGTCAGTTGGAGGTCTCGGCTCACTCAAGGATCGTCCCATTCACCCGCGGAAATACCACAGTCTGTAGTAAACATCCCCTACGTCACTTCCCTCCTCTTCTCCGTGCTATCTAAATCTTAGTAAAGTAATTCAAGCTTTCACATAATTCTGTGAAAACAGGAAGGTACATATTTTTATACATTACATGTCGACTGCCAAACTTCATAAGGAGAGATAGGTCAGGGATTTTGTCTTGGAATTTGAAAAAATAAAAATTAACAAAACTAATTCTTAAACCAAGAAAAGTTTTTATTGTTGCCAAAATTTCAGCCTAAATCTCAGGCCTTCCTCAGGGCAAAGGGGGGAGATGCAGGGAGAGACCTCCTGCTGTGGAAAAACTAAATTATGAGTCATGATTTAGTTATCCTAGAGCAGAAGACTCTCTCCATAATCCATACACAACAGACCATGATGGAGGAGCTGAAGGTGGAACTCCACATCTCATCCGCAAATCTCTTCCATATCATATGTTTCCCTCCATAATCCATACACGACAGACCATTATGGAGGAGCTGAAGGTGAAACTCTACATCTCATCCGCAATCTCTTCCATATCATATGTTTCCCTCCATAATCCATACACGACAGACCATTATGGAAGAGCTGAAGGTGGAACTCCACATCTCATCCGCAATCTCTTCCACATCATATGTTTCCCTCCACTTCTTTAGACAACGACAGTGTCAATCACTACACCAACTTCTTCTATTACTCCTTCCGGAGTGTACTGCACGTATATTACTACAGCTCAATTTTTAACTATAAATATTTTATTTAATTGTGGTTTTTTATCCCACGTAAATTTTAAATAATTAATGAGAGGGAATAGAATACAAAATCTATCTGTCCCAGCCAGGAATCGAACCTGGATCTCCTGCTATCCGGGCCCAGTTATGCTACCAGGACGCGCTAGATATCTCATTCAACACCCTCTACACTAGCGAGAGTATAATCCACGAGAAAGAAGAGAACTTCGTCTTAATTTTAAGTGGGTTAGGCTCGTGGGTTAGGCTCTCGCTAGTGTAGAGGGAGTTGAATGAGATATCTAGCGCGTCCTGGTAGCATAACTGGTAAATTATTAAGCACCAGGCCCGGATAGCAGAAGACACAGGTTCGATTCCTGGCTGGGACAGATAGATATTTTATTCTATTCCCTCTCATTAATTGTTCAAAAATAATACTTTTATTTTTTCATTTATTCAACGTTTCGGACATATTTGTATATACTTATACATTTCATGTAACTATATAATAATGTATTATGAATAATGTACAAATGTAAGTTTTAATTGGGGGAAATTGATTGAGTGCTTAGACTTATGTATTTAATATGTATTGTTGTATGTTGCATACTTGAAAATGAACTATGAGTCCGAAAGGTTGAAAAAAAATAAAAATAAAACTGCTACGTGTGATGAATGAGATAAAGTTCTTTTTGAAGTATATACTTCCTTTCAAATCATATAATAAATTAAGTAATGTGTAGAGTGCCACTGTCGCTGAATTTATTTATTTGGCTTTTCGAAGAATACATATTATTTACCTCACAATGCTAATAAATCTTGCAAAGTTTTGTGCAATAGGTGATTTTTTATTTTATTTATCGGCACTGGGGTATATCTGCGCTGTATCCGTATAAATTTACGTTCACCAGCCTGAAATAATAAATGCAACGTTATTTACGGATGGGGCCTTGTACAGAGCCTTGTCATGCTCTGTGCTTGACGTGGACACGTTCCTGACACTGTTTGTACGAGTATCGAACAACAAGAACAACTCAGCTCTTGCAAAAACGTTTCCAAAGTCGGCAAGATTTCTCGCTCCTCAATCAGCTCCAAGTGATTCTACGCAGTACATGTTTATTTCTTCATTCCCAACAACCACATGNAGCTCCTTCGAGCATAAGACGATGTATTCGTCTTTCTCGTGGGTTAGGCTCTCGCTAGTGTGTTGGGAATTTAATAAGTTATCTGGTTCTCCCGGTAGTGTAATTAGATAAAGCGCTTTGCCCGGTTAGCAGGAGATCCAGGTTCGAGGCCTGGCTTGGACAGTTAGAGTTTTTATTCTATTCACTTGCATTAATTGATTTAAATTTACGTGGGATTAAAAACCACAAAGAAAATTAATATTTATAACTATTGAGGTTGTTCTTAGTATGGCGATGTCCAGTGACAGATTTGTTAAAAATTTTTTCGATATTTTCTCAAATCCTATCTAAAAAAATGATAGGCAATACGATTTTATATATCAATAAAATGCAAAATGTAGTCTAGTGTAGTAAAAATATAGTTGGTTTTTTTTTTTACGCTAATGTTAGTAAAGCAGCTTTTTTTTTTTTAATTATTTATTATAACCATCTATTCTTTGTGATATTAATCATTCATTACAAGCTAGATTTTTATACCAGTTTTGGTAATAATTAATATTATACTAACTACAATAATAATTATATATCATCACTATATATACTATACATATAAGTGTATAGTAATAATTATGTTGGTACTAGTATATTCTTTTAAAGCGAGAATTTTACATTAAGAACATATAATATTGAATATTCTAGGTTTCAATTTCTGGGTTGATATTAACTGATGGATATTATATAACCAGCCAAATATTAAAATATTTTACTTACATATATATTGAGTGTGTTTGTGTGAGTGTTTTTCCTTCATATCGGGTTGTCATTATCCTTTCATTAATCGATGTGCGTACTTTAAATCACAAAAGGCTAATCGCGAAATGGCTTAAAAGTAACATATTTAAATATTTCACTTAAAGTAGGAAATAATTGTAGTACCAATTTAAAATAAAATTACTTTCCTATTCCATTGAATATTTACACATCTCAATGTGTGCATCCAAATCTGAGTTCTTTAATAACAGAGAGTCATTAACATATTATATTGAATTTGGCGCTAAACATTTGTCATGCTATTGAGAGGTTATGGAACACAATAATGAGTTAGGCACTTCTATGAAAGTCGAGGAAGGGACAGATAATCGCTTCAAAACTCTGAAAGAGTATCATCAGGTATGTACTAGCCAATTGATTTCTAAATACATAAGGTAACACACTTCTGCAATAATTTTGATTCTTACCTTATTAAATAATCGATATTTCAATTCATTCTATGATAATGGGAGTAATCATTGTTGTTATTTATGTCATTTTCTTCTGTGAGGTTTGGTTCTACAGCGTACTAACTTCTTCCGTCGAAATAAGTTGACCAACTGAGTTAGACAATAGTTTGAGACAGTAAATTTCTTTCGTATTTCGCTAAAGCTGTCCTCACCCATCAGAATTATATGGAGCTTAATAGTACAAGTATTATCACAAGATAGGGGTTTGTCTTAGGAGGGGTTGAAAACCCCAATATTTTTTCAAGTCACGGTGTAACTCAGTTGCATGTATTTTAAGTTCTCTGAGAATCTTACCTCGGATTTGTTTCTTCCTCAAATCTAAACCAGACTGCCAATTCGATGCTTCCACTATTTGTACATCTGCGCGGTCATGGGATGAGTGGAGAATGGAAAAAAAAAAAAAAATAGGAAAAATTATATTCGTAATCTTCTTTCTTGATGATTTAATAAAAAAGTTATTAAATGTAAATTACATTTTACATCGATTACCATTTAAAAATGGGCAATATAAAGCTATAATTGGATCCATCACATTTGAAAAATTCCTAAGATGTATTTAAATCCCCTGACCTTTTATTTCTGGAGTATGGGAGGTATCAAACACTTGAACCAATCCATCATCCAGTATGAACTCAGAAAACTGCAAATGTTTCTTATTAGAGAGTTATAGTAATTTGTCCCCTAAATTAAAAAAAATAAGAAATAATTGAGACCTAGGCAGTACAATCTATCTGATCTAAAGTGATATCAAAAACTTGTCAAAAAGTATTTTAATCATGCAGTCACTGAAGTTCATGGAAAAGAAGCTATCTATAAAAAATCATTCTATTCTAAACACCCATTTCACCGAGTAATTTCTTTAAAAATTAGCCTCTGAGGGTTTTAGGCCCCCTAAATATACCTAGGAAATAGCCAAGTCGACCGAAACTTCTGTTTACAAACTTAATTTATAGTTATAGGGAGCCGGTCGGTTGAGCTCACCCTTTCTGAATTGTCAAGTTTGTGTCCAGAAAATGTTAAAATGTTTTATAGAGAAATAAAAGCTTGCCCAGCATCTTGGTGCTGAGAGACGGGTCGAAACTTTGTTGTTAAGATCTCGGTGAGCATCAATAGTAGCTTTTACCTGCTTTGCGTTCACAGATCACCAACCCCTATGGGCTTTTTGAGTTTTTGGAACAGAAAATAAATCTTGAATGTAAGGTGATGGCTGATAAATTCAAAGCTCTTTGGAACAAGTTCTTCTATCAGTTGACATTTCATCTCCACAGCGGCATGTGGAATCGTAAAAAGTACGATTTTTCGACTAGACTTCCCTTTTTACAAGGGGGAATTGTATTCACAATATAGTAAATTTTCTACATTTTTGAAGGATCAATTAAAAAATTGAAAAACTAACTGGATAAAAAAGTTCAATATTTTGTTGTTCAAACAAGAAAAGTATATTTAGTTTTATTATTTTTTTTTTCTCATTTTCGTAATAATTTTTATATTACTTTAAAAATAAAATGTATAACATAGGTAGTTTATTTATTTAATATTTAATTTAGGTACATTATTTTTATGACTGCAGAAACAGGTCCACTGTTGAAATGATGAAAATGAATTTATACTCTTGTGACTTAAGAAGATAACAATCATATTCCTACATATGTGAGTAACCCAGAGGAGAATTAATTTACTTCCCCAAAGCAGCAAAAGCTGTATTTTCTCTCAGTTTACTCTTTGACTAATCTCGAAGTCAAATCTAAATTAGCAGTAAATGCTACCTTCATGGACCACTCCTTTTGAAACACTTGATGAACCTGCCTACTAAACTCTTTTAATTCTTATTCAAAAATTTAAGAATTATCTGAATAATTAGCTGTGGCATCTTTAGGTGCCAATTCTAATACTGACAAATCACAGCCTAGTACGGTCGGGTCCTCTCTTCTCGTGGTCGCATGTCCTCGGCTATCCCCGACTCTCTGGACCGTCTTTTAGGTCCCGGGCTCTGGAGAGACGCGAGCACTCTGGTTGGCAGGGGGTGTACGCGTCTCACCTGTAGAGCTACGAAACTATTTACAACGCACAACATAGCAAAGAGAGCAGCCGGGCGTGGCCGTGGCGGAGATCGGGGGGTGGGGCTTTGGCCGTCTCTTGGACAGGGAACTTGACTCAACAAACCTTACAATAAGACTGATATCATATATTACATTAAGTCACGCACTCATATACTAAGAACTGCTAAAAGAAAAATGGTGTAATGATATCATAGTATACTTAAGACTGAAGATTAAAAGTATTTACAGTAGAATAATAATTAAAAAAGAAAAAAAAAAAGATTAAAATTTAAAAGAGCTCTTGTCCTAATAATTTTTTTTTGTATCAATAATATAACTGTATAATAAAATGAATTATAAAAATTTGAAAAAAAATATCTATCTTACATAACATTAAATTGTCTGCAACGATGATAGACAATAGTAATTGAGGCAATAATGACCCTCATTATTAGGAAAAAAAAAAAAAAACTCTTTTAAACTATTGTTGAACAGCTGCCTGCTGTTATTTTCAATACAAGACCATTTTATATTATAGAAAAAAAAATCCAATCTGATTTATTGATAGAATAGCTAAGATTAAGGGTATAACTTTTACTAGATTTAAAATAGGAATCGCTGGAGATTTGCCGGAATATATGAGAACCGAAGATAGTAGGTCAAATAACATTTTTTACAACGACTTAAGCAATTTTTTATTTCATAAGATCAACAAACATCTAGATGACTTGCCAATACAAATGGGCAATGAAACAAGAAAATAAGGAATAAAATGAACCTAGAAATCACTAAATGCTCTTTAACTCTCAATGGCTTAACTGGCTTTACCCAGAATGGTAATTCAACTATCACAACTTCGCCCATCAAGAAAATTTTAATAACATTCATATATTTTTTTCCCCTTAACGATACGCAACCAACAAACCTATAGGCTAAAAACTACTTTTCGCGATGCTTAAGCCCAGATGTTTCATGGAGACCGTAGAAGCCTATGTGAACAAACAGGAAAACTAATTAAAATTAGAAATTTACATAATAAAACTTCCAATGAGTTATTAAAGATTATTAAAAAGTATAAAATCATTACTAGATGACGTTTTACCAGCTACAAACCTATTTCATTTATATGGTGGTCAACTAGAGACAACAAGTTACGCGAGATAAAATCAACTCAGAGGGTATGGTCCAGTTCCATGTCAACTGACCGTAAAAGAAAAGTGGTATTAGCCAGACTAAGAATAGGACACACAAGACTTACTCATGGCTATATAATGGCAAAGGATAACCAACCCATTTGTGAGTGGGTGCCCACAAATATTTACAGAGTGCCTAAAATATAAAGAAACAAGGAAAAAATATAACTTAAATGGGACTAGACGAAATTCTATTGGATGACGATAAAGTCATCGATTTTGTAATGAACTTTTTGGAAAAGGGCAGGCTATTAAATCTCATCTACATGCATTTTCAATATGATTCTTTTCCATTCTCTCTCAATTTTTCCTTTCTTATAAATTTCATAGTTTCCTAGTACAAAGAAATTACTATGTACATCCACATAATAACTATTCAAATTAACAATTCATTATATCTCACCATGACCTATTGCTAAGAAATTCTTCTTCTTGAAAATATCTTCCCGCTTCTAAAAATATCTCCCTGGCATTAATGACCTAAGGTTGATATGCCATTTAAAAAAAACCTAGTTCAGCATAAAACAATACCTAAAACCCTCAAACAAATTTACTAAAAAATTACAAATACCCCAATCAATTTATGATCGAAGAGGAGGCAGAAATCAGTAAACTTCTAAAAAGCGGATTAATAGCTGAGAGTTAAGTCCCTAATTAGAATAGGTCCCAAGGAAAAAAAAACTCGCGAAGTTCGTATGGCAGTCGTTCACTAGTAAAAATAGTACACTTTTTTTTTATTGGTGTTCGGTCAGGGTTGAAATCGAATCTATTCTATAAAAAATACATCTGCTAATAATCTCTACGGTAATGGGGCGCCAGGGTAGCTCAGGGGATCCGTACGGCTCTCGCAATCCTGACGCCGCGGGTTCAAATCCCGCCCAGGTCAATCTTTTATTTATAAATAGAAGGAGCCATGGGCATTTAAAATGGGGTGGCAACCTGTAGATAGCCCCTCCCTCCAATGACCCTAAGTGGTTGCAAGGGAGGCTAATACAGCAAAAAAAAAAAAAAAAATCTCTACGGTCGAAAACTCTCCATTTGTTCTTGTTAAATTTTCGCTACCAAGTGTTGATCTCTTGAATAAACTCGACGGGGTCAAGTAATTTACATGTATGTATGTGTAAATTGAGCTTTCATCAGGTCGTGATAGACGAAAATTCCATTGAAAAAAAATACAATCTACAGTATAGAGCTATGAATCAGAGGTTTGTCTTTCTACAGCAGATTAACACACCTTCTACCTTCAAGTGACATATGAATATGATCATCAGTTACCTTAAGTTTACATTAGTTCGTACAGATTGGAGGTTCGTAGGCCATCGAGTATCAAGCTGGAAAAATTTGTCAGGATTTCGCCCAGGACCAGAAAAATAAAATACTCTAAAATTATTGGGTGATTATTTTATTACTGCATACGTTTCGACTTAACTTGTAAGTCATTATCAGAGCTGAAATAATTTAAAGGAAAATTTCAGGTAAGTAAAACCGGGCGTTGTTTTTTCATCTTTCCTTTGAACGTATTAACCAGACCATTATTGCCAACCTTTGAAGTGTGCCAACAAACCCCAACCCACCCCTATTCACTGGGTGTTTCTCAGTTTAGTTCTGCACACATAGATGTGACCATAAACCTCCCTCGAAGATCTCATCATGCACCTCTATTGGTACATATAAAATTGATTTAACTCTTTATATTTGTATAGTTAAATTTTTAGTTTATTCTGTATATTTTTTTCAATCATATAATATACCACATCAATATCTGTCCGTTCCAATCTATAATTCTATAGGTGTAATATTGTGTATTGTACTTCAGCCCTGATAATGACTTACAAGTTAAGTCAAAACTTTGGCAATAATAAAATAATTACCCAATAATTTGACAGTATTTTATTTTTTTGATCCTGGCCAAAACTCTTGACTAATTTAATTTTTCCAGTAAATATATAACCTTAAATTTTTTTTTCCAGGAAACTCTTGCGGACTACAGGTTAAAAAATGTTATAAAATTTGAAGAAGTTGAAGCAGTTTCAAAACTACATCAAGAAAAATACCTCGAAGTCCAGTTAGAAGACAACCGAAATAAACAAACACCTCTGTCAAAGTATATAATTAAAGACGTGTTTTTTGCCAGCACAAATCATTATACATTTAAGTCAAGCTTTAAGGACATTTCTCTTGTTATGGCAACATTCGATTACAAATCTGGGCATCTTTATGGAATGCCCCAACCATTTGACATTACAGAATCTGTTCCGGAAGAAAAAGTTAAAAGATTTTACAGAAAAAACATAACTGATCCGAGTCTGCATTCTTGGTACCAATACAATCTTATGACCAGTAAAAGAATATCTTAAAAATTATTTATTTTTAACAATAATTTCTTATATTTATTTTTTTATTAAAACATTAACAAATATACATATTATAATCAAATAATTCTTTCTATTATTTAAGTAATCTCTTTAATCATAATTTTTGTTTGATCACACATTTAGATTGAATTTTAGGAGGCTACGGCCAGGTCCACATCCAGCTCATCCCAGTGGTTCTCTGGGAATAAAGTATTTAGGATAAGGCGGTTAGACTTTAGGCGGGAAGAAGCCACAACTCTTCCGTGGCGTCTACCACTCTCAGGTCGAGTTCGCCCTTGGCTATTCTAAAAGGAAGCTCACAAGGGCCACTCATGCTTTGTTCACCAATGAAGTTCCTCCAAGACAGCTAAGAAGAAAGAAGCTCTAGATATGATATTTTTGTATTCCCTGGCCAGCATGGCGTGAATCGTTCTATTCAGCTCCTTTATCAGCGAGGGGCGGCTTCTGATGTACGCCCTTCTTGGTGCTATTTCGAGCTTCGGCGATATCTGCCGACCACCATGGGACGCCTTTCCTTCTAGTTACTACGACTGGGATGGACTTGTCTGCCGCGTCTGTAATGGAGTTGGCGATGGTCTGGACCTTGTCGTCGATTAAGGCCTGTGTGTTCACCGGGTTGGCGGACCAGACCAGGGTCTCCCAGACGGCGGCGGAAAACGAAGACCAATTCGCCTTTCCCGTGTATCTCTTCCCAGGGCAGCGTGGTCACTAGTGGTAATGAACTCAGCGCGAACCTCGCCAAGTCGTATGCACATGATTGGAGAAGCCAAGACGTCGTCAATGGCCGACGAGCCAATCTGATTCCTAAAGGTTACTCGAACCCCACCGCATTTTGCAACGGTCAGTCCGTTCAGGACCACGAACTCGTTGATATTGGCTCCTCGGGCGTTAGTCGTGGAAGATCCGCACGATTCGCTCCACGCATTGATGTCGACAGCGATTACCACTGGACCACGCAGGGAGTTAAGGACCCACTTCATCTTCTTAAGCGTTCCGCGGACAGCCTGTTTAGGTGGAAAATAGGTCGAGACACAATTGAATGGCGCCCCCCACCCTGGGTTGACCGACGCCACCGCGATGATATCGGAGCAGAGGTGCGACAAGGAAATGATATCTACGTTAGGGGAGGTAGAGGCCACTGCAACTCCACGACCTTCCAACCCGCCGGGCCCGCAAAGATTTTTTGACGGCGGACCGGTGGTTCCTGAATGAAAACTAAGTCCAGCCTCCTTTTTGCGGTCTCATGTCCCAGTTCCCCCAAGACGGTCGGGCTCCTTCTTAGGTTGAGAGACGCCATCCTGATCTCACCGTTCCCGCGAGAAGCCCACGCACGTGAGAGGCGTCTATTAGTCCCGGGATTCGTCTCCTTATCATAGAAGGTGCCGTCAAACCGAGCCGCCATACGATTTACATAGGTCGGACATCCCTTGTCGCTGGTCGGCTCTCCTTTTACTCAAGGCGCAGTTTGCGCATTTTGGGGGCTTCTTGAGGCTCGGTCAACTTTTGGCCTCGTGACCATTCCCTGCGCACCAGCTGCATGTTTGGGTCGGGGCCGGGCATCTAGTCCCTATGTGGCCGAAATCCTGGCATTATAGCATCTTGGGAGGTCGATGAAGTCCCTCCCGCTTATTAAAAAACCAACCCACTCGGAGTGGACTCTGGGTGAGAAACTTTCGCCCTTTCCCGTCAGTTTCTACAACCAACTGGGAGAGGAGGCAGTTTCTCCTCCCCCTCCTAAAAATGGGTCTGACCTTTAGGGGAAAGGCCGCTGCAGCTGCCAGCCTGTTCCTCAATTCCACTTCAGACCACGCGTCCGGGACCCCTGTTAATAATATCCTTGGGCCTCTTGGAGTCAGCTTTACGGCGCTAATGGTTCCTCCATTGATTCCCTCGGCACTTAACATCTTATCGGCTGCTGCTTCGGAGCTCACTCTTAGGGTAATTGTTCCGTCATTTGCAGCAAACACTCTTTTGATTACAGTGACGAGTGTACTGGGGAGGACAACTTTGTCTAAAAGCCCTGCCACCGACTTCCTGGGGCTCTCGGAGTTCGCAGACCGTGCTCGAATCTTAATAATAATGGGCCTCTCACCCACAGGCTTAGAGGCCCTATCCTCCAGTCGAGCCAGTAAGGTAGCTCTAAAGTCCTTCTCTGGTCTCTTTTTTTTTGTTTCTTCTTGCGGTCTTGATGGTCCACCGTTTCTCTCTGGCATTGGGTGGTTCCCCCGTCGGATTGACCAGGGCTAATCTGGGTGTGGGAGGGTTTCCACCGGGGCTCCCACTTTCTCACGGTAGCTGCTACCGTTTTTCTCCCTCTCTAGCTCCGCCAGTGAGAGAGTGCGGCGTCGCCCTCGGTCCACTGGCTTAGAGGGATTACTTTTAGGGGCTGAAGGGGGGTTGTCTGGTTTCAGAGCCACAGTATTATTTTTTGCTTTCTTTTTCGAAGAAGTCCTCTCAGCTGGGCCTGTCGAGGTGGAGGGAGACGATTCCGTCAACTTAGCCTCTTGTGGCCTTTCGGGCTTGTCTGACGTACGGTCCCTCACATTGCCCGTAACCGCCGAAAGAAATCTTCTCTCAGAAAACAAGACCCTCTCCAGGGTATCGGAGACTTTGTCGTAAGGGTCATCCTTAACATTCTTCTTCGGGCCGCCCGAATTTGCAGAGACCTCCGTCGCTAGCTCATGGAAGAGAGAGACCAACTTGGATTCCTCGCTGTTAATGTGTTCCTGGTTGGCCTTATTTATCCTCTTTTTGGGGTCGGTTATGAAAGGCTTCATATTTTCCCCAATCATCTTGGCCTTTTGGACTATGTTGTCGGAATCGAATTTGGAGGAAGACTGGGGGGGGCCCTCGACCCCTCTTCTTCTGCTGCTCGGGCTGGGACTCAAAGATTATCCTTTTGTCTCCTAATGGGCCTATTTGGGAGATCGAGGGCGAATCAAACGCCTTGTCCCCTGGGGCCGACTGTGTTCTGAGAAGCAGTGGCGGGGAGCGCGCCAAAGATGTTCTCCTGCCGAAAACTGCTTCATAGGGAAGGTCTGGGTCCGCAGTAGTAATATTTCCCAGGACTGCCTGACGGGGCACAGTCTCTGTGCAGGTAGCTTGACCCGACGTGCGGCCCTGCAACCGCCCCGTCCGGGGGTTCTCGGGTCCGAAGTCCGAGTAACTTCCACCGCTGACGTTAATCTCCATAGTTTTTTAAGCTCCGCAAGGGAGAGTATGAGATAAAAATAAATAAAAATAAGATAAATAAAATAAAACAAAAATAAAATAATATAACATAACAATAACAGAAACATAAAATAACCATAACATAACGGTTAAAACAGACAAAACAAGAGCGTAATTAAAAAGAATAAAATTAAAAGTAGTCTTTTTTTTTCTTCCCCTACGATCGCTCGACAGGGGGAGCCCCTTTCTCTCTCTGTTTGCCGACCCTGTTCTCCGCAGGGATTGGGTACCACCGCCTTGGTCAAGGTTACTCGACTCGACGTAACGAGAAGGTGAGAGATAGGAGTTTTGGGAAGGAGAGGCTATGAGTGGTCGCTTGGGAGACCACGCTATTGTGCAAAGACACTACGCATCTCTTCCCATTAAGGCCCCCCTCCTCATATGGGGCATTCTGATCCGCGAGGTTTTACCCAAAAGTGGCGGAAAGGTGAGAACTCTGCGTCGTATAAAGGGGCAGGAATCAGAATAGCTATAGGCTACCTTCCATACTAAGACTAAGCAGTATTTTGATGATTTAATTATTCGTGGTATAAAACTCGAAGAATGCTTTAACAACCTCTCAGCTTGCTTCCAAAAACTATCTGCCTATGATCTGCATCTCAATAAGAAAAAATAGTATTTTTCACGAAAGAAAAAGAATACTTCAGACACATCATTGAGTTCAGTAAGATTTGTAAGTAACCTTAAAAAATGCATGCCATAAAAAAGATGCCCTGCCCTGCCAATCCTGATGATTTTCGACGATTCATTGAACTTGTCACGTATTATACAAGCTTTGTTCCTAATAAAGCTTTGTTTCCATTGCGAAAACTTTTACAGAAGGGCCAATGGTGGTCGTTGTCTATGGCTTGTGAGTGAGCTTTCCTAAAATTAAAGGCTGAGCTCTGCAGTGAGATAATCTTGGTACCATACGATCCCAAGTTAACTGTTGTTTTGACTACTGATGCTAACCATATAGGAGCAGTTGCTGTGCTCAGCCACTATATCAATGACAAGGACAAACCTATTGCCTACGCTTCACGTTCCTCATCACCAGCAGAGATAAACTACTTCCAGCTGGAAAAGGAAGCGTTGGCAATACTTGGTATGACTAATTTTACAATTTTCTTTTTGGTACTAGATTTATATTGGCCATGGATAATGCACTCTTGACACACATATTCCACCCTCATGAAGCATTGCCAGCTATGACATCTGCTCTTCTGCTGAGATATGTGTCCTTCATCTCTGGTTTTGAGTACACAGTTCAATTTCAAAAAAGGTGAGGAAAACCAAACCGCTGACTGCCTTTCTCCAGCCCCACTGTAGGAGCCCAAAACTGGTATAGATGCACTAATCGTTAATGAGGTAAACATGATTTATTCAAAAGCAATTTCTCAGATCTCCAGTGAAAAAATAACTTTTGAGCGCATTGAGGAAGAAATCCAGAAGTTAGTAAGCTGGTCAAAGAAATTACTAGCAAATTCAGTTGAATTAGAATTTACCTTGCAAAATCACATTGTATTTCGTGGAGATAGAATAGTCATTCTGGCATCGTTAAAACAACACATTCTAGAGGAGCTACATGAGACCCACTAGGGAATTATGAAAATGAAACAATTGGCCCGTTGATGGGCTTACTGGCCTGGGATGGATAAACAAATTGAGAGATTTATTGAGACCTGTGAAAACTGTGACCGAACACAATTAAGGTGGTCTTAATTATAAAGCTAAGGTGCACCCATGTAATGAACCAGATAATATCTTGGAACGAATACACATAGATTATGTGGGAGCTTTCAAACACCACTATTTCTTGATTCATCAGATAGCTTATCAACGATTACCCTGCTAAATGACATATTTGCGTCCCATGGTTTCCTAAACGTAATAGTCTCTGACAATGCGACAATTTTTTAAAGTGAGGAGTTCCAAAACTATTGTAAGGCAAGCAGGATATTCCACAAGTTTATAGCTCCAGGTCACCCATCTACAAATGGTCTGGCAGAAAGAAATGTGCAGACTCTCAAGAGAAAGTTGAAAGAAACTTTGGATGAACCTTCATCATTGCATACAAAAAATCCCCTTTAGGTGTCGGGCAACTTCCCTTGCTAGCGGGAAATCACCAGCTGAATTTTATCTACACAGGAAGTTGAGGATTATGCTAGAAGCGGCCCTGTTTGGCATCAAGACTACACGACCACTAAGCAGTGGAGCTGTATTTTCCTGTGAGAGAGAATGTTGTGACGTAAGTGGTTGCCTTGATGATGGAGATAGAGATGCCTAACAGAAATTACCTTCCTTTAGACTGTTCCCCAATATGTATGTTTAGAAATTTCTTAACTAATGTTTAAATATATAAAGTTATGTGATATTTTTAATACATGTTAATTATAATATTGTTTTCTACAGTATGCTGCTTTCTTCTGTCTGAGCTTTCCTGATACATAACATAATCATGTTGCAATCATCTTGGCCTT
>KZ808737.1:92177-121610 GCA_000696205.2 Oncopeltus fasciatus
AAAAAAAAAAAAAAAAAAAAAAAAAAAAAAAAAAAAAAAAAAAAAAAATTAATAACTCAAATAAATTGTGGAAGTATGATTGGAAAGGATACATTGCAATATGTAATTCTTTAAAACTAATAGTCTAAAGTTAACCTATCCCTAGCACTGAAAAGAGTACTGCCAGAGGCAAGAGTTAAATATTCAATTCTCAAGAGTCAAAAATTCTATTAGCAAATAGTCAAATAAAAATGTTCCCAAACATAGTCTGGACCTGAGGTTCATATTGCCATATAAATATGTCTTTATGATCACGGATCATATGAAAACTGAGAGGAAACATCCACCGTTTATTAAAAACAAAAGTAGGTTTCAAGGACTCTTCATAAATCTCAGCTGACAGTGCAGTCTGAACATTTCAGAGTACACCCAACTGATAAACATTAGAAGAGATATTTACGTAGCACTCATTAATCTAATCTATAAACACTGATGTTTTAACAAAATCATAGTATATTTTTTATAAAATTAAATTAAAATTTAAGAATTAATTCTGTCCACCAAAATAGAATAAAATTTTGTCTAAGTTATTAAGTGGCAGTAATGAGCAATTAGTACAGTAGTCACTTAAATTCCACACCATGCCATCCGCTTCAGGATTAACTTCCATAAACCATTCTTAAGATTAAGATAATTGAGGACTGCTTGGCTTCTTTGTGATAATGAAATTCTAGACAATTAAATTATCCAATCTATTCACTTTTATTTATTTAGTATATTTACTTCTCTGTTATAACTGATGAAGAAATTCATAATACCATCATGACAAGAAATGCTGGGAGCATTTCTTAATCAAATAAAATTATACGTCAATCATTCCAGAAAAAAGTTTTCCCTAGCTCTATTCTAGGAACTGATATCAATAACATGCCAACCAAAAAATATCACAGAATTAGACGAATCAAAACATCATAATTAATGGGGTCGTAGGACACAAGTTTAGCACATTCAAATTGTTATAAAAGGGTGAATAGTTATTCTAATGTTAGAGCTGAACATAATGGCAGCTTTTATACTGGTAGTAGGGTAAAGGACCACTCAAATTCATGCGGGGTGGCACACATATTTCCCATCTTGGGCTTGTTTTGATCATAAAAGGATATCAGTTCTTTCATTCTGCAAGCCTCTTTAACAAAATTGGTTTTGCAGTCGGAGAACCAATTTTCATTTTGTTGCTTTTATAATTGTTCTATTATGTCACCTGTTAACGTGATGCAAGATATTGTATAATTCACATATGGACTCCCCCCTTTAACAGCAATATATATTTTAATTTTTTCTATGAAATTTGAGGATGAGGCATTAATCTTCAAAATAAAGAAACAGTTAAAAGAACAAAATTGTCTCATACTTTCCCCAGAAAAAATGGCTAGGCATTATTAAACTCAAAACTTTTGACAAAAATGAATAATTCATTGACATTTTTTTTAAAATAAACTATCTGGCAGGTAATTTTCATAAATTAAAAAATATTAGTAAAGGTTCGTCGGGGATGCAATCTTGGGATTTTTAAGAAATAAACTAATTTATAAACAAAAAGGTTTTTATTATTGCCAACATTGTCATGATTTAGTTATTCTAAAGTAAAAGATACTTTCTCTCCATCACCCCCCTTGCCTTCAATTTAGGCTCAAAGGTTGGCATTAATAAAACTTCTTTGTTTACAAATTAGTTCCTACTTCTTCAAAATCCCAAAACCAAGTCCCCGACCAATCCTTCCACATAATAATTTACTGTCAATAAACTATCTCCAAATAAAAAGTTTAAATTATACTTATAAAAATATTAATATACATATATGTATATGTNCATATATATATATATATATATATATATATATATATATATATATACACATACATACCTGAAAATTTGGGTTACGAAATAGTGGCCTTCTTTCATCTTTCGTTTCTTCAGAACCCTCAAGAAACTGCATGCCATCTCCTTCTGTCCTCTTCATTTCATTTTCACTCTCTTGGTTCTTAAAGGCATTGAAATTAAAATGTTAAGAAAAAATATATATTATAAAATAAAAATTAACTACATGAATTCTTGTGTCAAATAACTTAACATTATCCTTCCTAACATATAAATGTGAATAATGTATAATATGACTAAAATATAAATTTAGATGAAATTTTTAAAGGTAGTAGTATGAATTCCAAGCACTCAAAAGAACATTTTGGAAAAGATAATGAGAGATTCAAATTTTGAACTTTATATGTAATGTAAATCCCACTTCAAATTGCTTCCAGTTCCTGAATAATAAAGAACATTCAATATTTCATGAATCATTTTTTTTATTATTATAAGGGCGTGTCAACCAATAGGTCATTAACGCCAATCATGAAAATTTGTAAAATCATTTAATGTTTTAAAAGCTTTAATAACTCTTAAATTGAGAAAATGTTTCTAATCAAATTTTGAGCTACTGATAAATCCTCATTCCTGATCTAGCAACTAATATAGTTCAATGGGCAAATATTTAAAAAAAAAAACTTATTAAAGTGACTACCGAGTTAAATTAAAGCCACTGCAGTTTTAAAAATGTTTATCATAAAAGGTATGGTTACAGGTTAACCCCAACTACAATTGCTATGATTCTTGTAGAGAATGTATTTTTGTAAGATTATTTTAATGATATTTGTAATTCTATTTTAATATAAAGTATGTTCATTTTTAATTTGTCACAAAATAAATGTATAGTTGTTTAACAAATATAACAATAAATTTGTTCACCTTAACCCAATAGTTGTTACACAAGTAAATATAAATTATATAGCCTTGAGATGGCTTTGAATAAACTATTGGACAATTTCAACTCCTATAAAGTTATCAAATTTATTCCCTTGAAGAAAAAGGGACATGGTTCAAAATAAATAGTAATCCAATGGAGCAAGGTCTGGACTATCTGGTGGATGAGACACAAGTGGAAACCCATGAAGTTATTTTTACTAAGAAAGTTTGAAACAAAGAAATGCCTTGACGGGAAGTGTGAGGAGGAGTATTATCTTGTTGGAATAAAACTCCTTTCCAGTTGATATAAGCAGGATAATGCTCAGTGAACTTTGTGTAGACTTTCCAGTTGTTCATACTTGAGTTCAGAATTTAAAGATCATATATCAGTAATAAATTTGTGAAGAAATCATAATAAATAGGTAGGTATAGGAGGTAGTCATTGTTTAGGGATATTAGAATTTCACCAGAAAACCTACGGTTAACAATCATATGAAAATACCACAAATCTGAAGGATTTAGTGTTAATAAATTTCTAACCTCTCAGCTGAATGCTGAAGAGTAAGTTTGTGATAGACCAGTCTACTGCTCTTTTTTACATTTCCCATGGATATTAGATGGCGACTTACAGTATCTTTCAACAAACTACACTCTCTAGCGAGTTTGTTAGTACTTTTGGACAGATTTAACACAACAGTTTCCTGCAGAATGTCATCAATATTAATTAATGGTGCCCCAAAGCTTCTACCTCTCCAAGAAAAATTTCATATTTTCACTGCTAAATTTTTCAAACCAATGCCACACAGATTAAGAAAACCTTCCCTTCATACTTAATAACTTCAATAGTTATTTGTTGCTCCTGTTGCTGTGAAATTTTTTTAACCAGTAAAGCCTTTAAATTTTTTAAAGAAATCAAATGGGATATAACAAGCTTAAAGAATGCTCAAAAGAGTTTAAGCATTAGTAAGTATTTAATGGTATTAAAACATAAAATAATAGTAAAATCTTGAATTTGTTAAAGCGGTTATTTCTTTAATAGACTTCTTTATTATTTTAGAAATAAATACCAAGCTATGTTGCATTTAAGAGAAAATTATGACCACTGGTGCTTTGAAAAGGTGCATTTTAAGCTAAGCTTCACTCCTAAATTCATATTTTTCAGATTCACAGAAAACTCACATCAATTAATATTTATTTTAATTATTAGTTCAATGTTGCATCTCAATTTTTTCTCATTTAAATAACAATTGCATCTGGTAGAACATTTAGTTATAATTAAGGGTAATTAATATAGTTCAGTTAGTTTCAGGTAATTTCCTAATCCTGAGTATCTGATCATTATAAATTCTATTTCAAATCATCTAACTTTATTGTTGATTTTCATTCTATTAATTTGATATTTGTGCCGTTAGAGCCTAAATTCAAAAAATCCTTCTTTTATCAGTGAATCAATCTATGCTTATCATTTTAATAAATTAAATATTATAGCCACAACATTAAAAATTATTTTTTCAAACTTCATGTTGTAAGTTAAATCCTACACCTATCAATTCAATTTTATGATTTATCATATATTGTAGTAAAAAATTTTTAAAAATCTGCCATGAGACACTAAATGTTAAATTTTTTTTATATCAATTTTGTTAAGGCTAACTTCTCCATAACATTCTCCAATATGGTTTGGGTGTTCCTGGTTGAACTGAGGAGCAAAGTTGTCCTCATGCTAAGTTGATAGTAACTGATGTGATTTCTCAAGGTTTTATCTCACCGATTTGAGCAATACTATGACTAGGGATAGGTCATCCTCCACAGGTGGGACAGGCTTTTCAAAGTCCCCAAATGCCTAGGACTTCTGCTAAATCAGGGAAACAGTAAAAGGACTAAATAAGAGGTCACCCGAAGGGCACATGAGTTCCTAAACACTATCAGACAAAGATGGAAGAAGCTAAGTAAAGATCATGAACTCCAAAAGGTAAGGGTGCCTGTCATGATGCATGGATAAAGATCCCAATTTATGAGAAATTCAAAATCATCAAGAGATCCACTCAAGAAGGGATGTTCTGTGTTTTTGGTTGAACTGAGGAGTAAATTTGTCCTAATGCAATGTTCATATTAACATACATTAATATTGATGGAATTTCACAAGGTTTTACCTTAGAAAGAGAATAAAAATTTGATGCAGTCAACAACAGCCAGACAAACCTACATATATCAGTCTCAAACACTATTACAAGTCTGAAGGCAACAACAACTTCAGAGGAGATTCAGGACAACAGACTCAGTGAGGCTGGTTAAAAAACCTTGGAAGGCACTAAGTTTCTTGACCAAAGTTGAAAGGTTGCAGACTTACCAAAACCAATATGGCTCAGAGTGTAAAACTCATCTTTTGCTCTTAATTAAAGTATGAATGAAGTAGAAAAACAGAGTTTGGTAAGGAACAAAATGAGGCGGACCAACCAAATGTCGGGAACATAGACCTTGGCTCAGTAACAGAGTAAAATAGATTGTTGGATTTGCAAAATATTTCGTTTGCTTAATGATGATTGTTACAAAATTAAGTAGATCCTGAAATAGTTCCTTGAACATGCTAACTGAAAGTATGTATTATTTAAGTCATTGCAATAATAATTTAAATAAAAATTCAGTACAAAAATTAGAGAAAATTACTAGAGGAATACCACAATCCTTAAAGATTAATGCAAATTCATATTAATACAACAATAAGGAACAGCAGCATATGAAATATTTGATTGAGTACATAATAATGTTAATGGGAAATAAATAAATGCAGTAATCACGAATAAAATTGTTTTACTGTGAAGGATAAAAGACAGTTAATTGTCGTTATGTTTTAAATAAATAGAACAAAAGGAAATTATCTAGCCTGGAGGATCAAATGTTCAGGGTTGACATAATTTCTCCATAATTACATTTGTATCATTAGATACCTGTCAATCTGGATATAATAAATTTATGAAAGTGAGTAGTGATAGTATGTAGGTCATGAATATGGAAAAAAGGGATGGTCTAAATAAATAAGAGTACAAAAACAATATATGCAAAATACAATGAAAAAACTTTTACTCTAATTGAAGAGGAGTTGATAAAATGCATTAATGGACAGTATGCCCATAACTAAACCTTCCTGGATAACTCCATTACAGAAGAACTTCAATTCGGTAGTAAAATGTGATCATATGATTAAACGGCACAAACTGGGCTTGTGGTTCAATGTTGGTTTCCATAATTAGTGGGCATTTGTAATATAGACTTAGTCTGGTTCCTTCATTTGCCCAAACCATGGCCCAACAGTAGTTAGCAGCTTATTCCTTCAAGAGTAAGTAAACTTCCGGAATAGAAACTGCATTTAAAACATCCAGTTTCCAAACTTTGGACTGGGGTATTTGTGTTGTTTAAATTATTTACTGAAATTATTTAACGTCTGGATAGTGAAGAATTTAGTAGTTTCGTTGAGAATATATTATTTCATTTGGTCACATTTGAACTTATGAGCTTAAGTTGTAGAAACAATTACAGTTCCTTACTTCTCCTAGTAAGAGTTCAACAAAATTCTAGATTACCAATAGAAGTAAGGATAACATTTTTATATCTACTTACAGCTACTTTCTTTTTGGCCATTACTCGTTCTTAGAAAATAAAATAAAACAGTAAACTAATTTCCCTATTGGGAATTATGAATATGCCCGGTAAATAACAAAAACTGCTATTAAGGTTTTTAAAGAAATCCAAAGAGTTAAGAAGGAAAATAAAAAATACTTAAAAATTAACGAGCCACTCGTTTTCGAAAGCAATATAAATAAGTAATATGGCTAATCAAGTGCATTAATGAATCCAATTACTTTTTTTATTTCAATTTATTAAAAACTTGGACAAAAAACCTTTCTATAAATCCAAGAACATCATATTACTTGATCCGAACTATCGGAGTAACAGTTTTGAAGGCTCTAGCTGGAAATTGACACTACCAAGGTTAGTAGCGTTCGTTTATTTTCATGTTTGGCTATATAAATTTCTAATTTATATATAACGTGAAACTTACTTAGGCTTATATAGCCGTTCCTCTTGTTTTATTGGGAGTTGTAATTACATTGCTTCATTATTGAAAAAATTATGATAGCATTGCTTAAAAATACCGCGAATGTTGTTAGCGGAAGAGGCTCCTTCGCTCAGGTTATAGTTAAGTTGTTTAATTGTTTAGGAAGGAAGTTTTGAGAGTTTTTGGGGTGTTTTATCGCCATTTATGTAAGTAAAATTTAGTTTTTATACAATTAATTAATCATGCTGAATTATCCCCAAATAGTTTTTTATTCTAAATTTGTGGAGAATAGAATTTTTTGATAGACCTTGGATTTTGATATTGTCTGTTTCAAATAGTGCAATGTGTTGTTCATTTATTGTAATGAATTGCAATTTTTACTTTGTCTCAGCCATTTCTTTTTTGTGAATTATGTTCTCATCAATATAATGGCAGAGTTCGTGAAGATTAATGATAAGACATACATTATATGTAAATTAAGCAAAAATGGCAAAAAAACCCAGGAACCACTGAAAAGCCCTGACACTGAGAAACCTATAATTAAAATTGAACCTGATGATTTCCATGAAGATGATTGGGAAGATGATAATGATGTTTCTGTAAATAACACTGTAGATCCCCTGGCTTCAGAGAATAGTTCTGATTTCCTTACTAGTCATATTTGTTCAATATGTGGAGATAGAGCTACTGGTAGACATTATGGAGCTCTTTCATGTGATGGATGCAAAGGCTTTTTCAGGCGTTCCATTAGGAAAAATCAATCATATACCTGTAGATTCAAACGTAAATGTGTTATTACCAAAGGTAAACGAAATGAATGCAGATACTGTAGGCTTAGAAAATGTCTTCAAGCTGGAATGAAAAAGGCAGCAGTACAAAATGAAAGAGATTGCTTAATTGTAAGAAAACCTTCAGAAAGTGGACAAGGTCCCTCCGTTGGTCTCTCTGTCTCTTCATTGCTAAATATTGAGCTGCTATCAAGACAAAGTCAAGGTGATGCTAGTGAGAAAAACCCTGATATTGATCTCTCTGAAAAGAAAATTGCTAGTCTTTCTGACATCTTGGAGTCAATGAAAAGCCAACTACTTAATCTTGTTGAATGGGCCAAGCAAATACCTGCTTTTACAAAACTTCCTCTTGATGATCAGGTTGCTCTACTTCGAGCTCATGCTGGTGAATACTTGATTTTAGGGCTTGCTAGACGATCTTTAAATTTAAATGAAGTGCTTTTGTTAGGAAATGACTGTGTGATTCCAAAAGATTATGAACATTCAGAAAATTCTGATTTTGGCATAAGTACTATCACTTCAAGAATATTCAGTGAACTCATTCGCCCATTGAGTGAAACTCTTATAGATGATGCTGAAATCGCTTGTCTCAAAGCTCTTATTTTTTTTGATCCATTTACTGCAGGATTGAGTGAAAGTGAAACAATAAAAAATTACCGTTCTCAAGTGCAATCAAACCTTGAAGATTATATTAATGATAGACAGTATAATAATGGTCAGGGCCGGTTTGGAGAACTTTTGCTTATTTTACCAAATTTACAGTCAATCACATGGCAAATGATTGAGCTAATTCAATTTTCTAAATTATGTGGATTAATTGAATTTGATAACCTTGTACAAGAAATGTTACTTGGAGGGAATGCAGGAACTGATGTTGAACAGCCTCTTATTGAAAATGGGAATGCTGATGGTTACCAGAGCTCTGATGATTCAAGTGACAGTCAAGATGGTCCAAGTCACACTCAGAGCCCATCTGAAAATGGTTCAGTAATGGATCCTCGCTTTCAAGAAAATAATGTTCAAGTAAAAGAAGAACCTGTCTTTAATAGTTGAAAGTAGTTTTATTTAATTTAAGTGAAAATTGTGATATGAAATTTAGAATGTAAGGTCATTTAATGTATGAGGTTAGTGGTGAGTCAGTTCAGAGACTAGTGAATTTTAATTAACAATTTATTATTTTTGTTTTGGAACAAACTCTTTTCAATCTTAAAATATTATTTATATTATTTTAAAAGAATATGATTGAATATAAACCCTTAGCATTTTTTCACTTACTTAAAATAAGAATTTAAAAAATATATGTTTGATTAGACATGGGTCTATTTCTTTATCTCAATTTAAAAAGAAGTATTGTTAGTCATTATATAATGTTGACTAGTTAAGGTAAATTTCATGACCTCATGAGTTGTGGTGTATCACAAACATATCAGTTAGAACCACAGAACAGATATAGCCTAAATTCAAATAGTTGAATGAAGAAAGTCATTATAGTGACTGTGAAAGTCATTATTTTGTTATTTTGAATGGAAATTCACCGAAGAAGAAAAAGAAGACAGGTTATGTACATCTCCCAAATTTTTATGATAAATGTTTTATTTGTGACTCAGCCCTGCTTTATTACTGTGAATAAATTGTTTTCTTCGGCTGTCCTCTACTGGATTTCAGCAATCACATCTCTAAAATTGTGCAAATAACTTACCAAACTGTCATTATCAACTTGTTTTCTATGCAGCTAGCTGTACTTACTTGGCTCGCTCATTTCCTTCGAAGTGGATTGTAATGACATCTGTATGCTCACAATGAAATTTATACTATGTATAATGCAACTCATAAATCAATTCCCCTTTTTTGTTGTTTTAATTATTCAAGGGATCCTAAATCTTTTTAGGAATCTTAATATTTTATTTGCTTTGAAACTTTAACTGTTTTTATATTTTAAGTATTTTTAATTTTATTTATATAAGTAATATAAATCATAAACACCACTTTTTTGCATCAATGTACCACCTAAAATTAATTATGAATATGTCATGTTTGTCATTAAATGTTTGTAATATTGGACATAAATAATACTGTGTATTTATAGTTGGTATTTTGATAGTGTTAAATTCCTTTCCTTTGGGAATTTTAATTTCTTCTTTGTTCCATTAATCGCTAGTCACCTTGAAGGCCAAAAGAAATATCAATTAATTTTTATAGACCTAGTTTTAGCAACCCTTAAAGTATGTGTACTCTATTAATTTTACACTCATGATGTAAATATTTTTATTCTTTATTAATATTTGTTTTGTTAAATCTTAATCTAAATTAATATATTTAATCATAGACATATGATTCAAAATTATTAAATCTCAGTATATGATCAAAGAATTTATGGTCAATTTTCTAGTTTTGTTCTATACATGTGACTGATTTGAAAAGTGACAATTTTTCCTAATTGTGCTGAAATAATTTTCACCCAGTATAATCACTCACTTTGTTGTTTATGACTTAGTGCTCTTTGACTTCTTATGCAATGACATAATTGACAGAAAACGTCTTTAAATATAGACTGATTTTACTTGCATAAGTGTCCAAAAATCTTCTACATTCAAAATTTCAATTCACACTCATTTATGTGTTTTAATTTTGATTAAAAAAATGTAAGCGAATCTCACATTCAATAAAATAAATGATTAACACAAGTTTATTAATATCGTAAATCAATCAGGGAGAAAGGGAAATTTAGAAAAAAGAATGAATTCAATATTGGAAAATGTTTTTCCTGCCAGATTTCACTGAAGCTATTCATAATGTTATCATGAAGCATTTTTGGAAAATTCCTTCATGAGTCCAAAAAATAGTCCATTCAATTTTGTGTGTTTGTAAAAATTTGCCCTATATGCCTCCATTGTCCACAATTTATAAAAGAGTATTTCAGCTTTTTCCACTTGCTATTGAATGGATTTGTTAACACCCGTAACAGGCTAAGAGGGAGAGGGCTTAGAAGATGACCCAATTCAAGTCTTTATAATATCTTTATTATTATCGGTATTCCCAAACTAATGTATAAGACATAATATGCATTAAATATCATTTTAAATCATTTGAGAACTGTAGAAGTTTTTCCAAAATATTTTTTAAGATACTTTGAATGTGTAGGACAGTTTAACAGCCTCCTTGAAGGCTTTAAATTAAGGAACATTAATTGGTATTTAATTGAGTTTTTTTTTTTTTTTTTTTTTTTTTTTTTTTTTTTTTTTTTTTTTTTTTTTTTTTNTCAGTACTCACTTGAAATAATATTTTTTTTCAAGTTATATCATGATCAGCATGTTTTCATAAAGAAAGATGCACCAAATTAATCTATTTCATGAAATAAAATATTTATGAAATAGTAGAACACAATGGAACAAGGCTATTTAAGTTTGACAAATGTATATGGTTATATAGTATTGTTTATTTAATTCATTAAAATTTATTTTACAAAGCACTAGCCTACTGACTTACCTTATACCAAATTATTGTAAAGAACTGATAATTTTATAACTACTGTATTGTATAAAAGTAATATGTATGTGTGTATGAATATTAGACCTATTGAGGTCCTTGTTATACTGTTAATTCCTATTTCACTTGTTATAAAAATAAATAAAAAAAAACATGAAAAACCCAATTTTATTTTTCAAATACCAGAAGAAAATCAACATATTACTTAGGTGTCTGATGTAATTTTTTTGTGCTAAGAATTAATTCTAATTAAAACTTGTATTGTTGAATCTCAGATTTTGAACTCTTTGGTTTTTCAATAATTTAATAGACAAGTATAGATCTCTGTATGATAAGTTTTTATATTAATCTGTGATTAGGTAAAGTACATTTTTTAAATGTTTTGAGAATTTTTAAATCTCATACCACAAGATTACTTATGAGCTAGGTAGGCAGGTGTTAAAATTATTAAGAAATGTTTCTTTTATTCTTTATTTTATTAGTGGAGTAAAACACCCCAAATTCCTCTACTACGTTTTAAGTTTGTGGTTATTTATTTCTTATTCAGTTTTCAAAACTTCTTCATGTTTCTACCAACATAGTGACTAACTGCCAGGTATGACATAATATAATCCATTATAATTATAGAGTAGTTCTCTTTTGAGAAAAGTCAAAAGTATATTCCCTGTCAAGTTATAATGATACAGATGTGTGTATGGGAAGAGAGGATAATTCTGTTCATATTAAGATTTTTGTTCTATTCTGTAACAATTATAAATAAAATAATAAATTTAAGTAACTATTAAAATAGAGTGGATCACAATTATATTATTATAAGCATTACAAATTCAATCTGTTTAAATTCTTATTCTTGAATTGTTAGAAAATAATTTTAAAAAGAAAATTTCAAATAATTTTTTTTTATAAAATTAAAATTTTGTTATTTAACGGTGGAGGAACCCATAGTTCCTGGCACCCAAATTAAGATTTCAGTTAAGATATGCTTCAAGGAGTGTAAATTGTGTGTGTGGGTGTGTTTGTATTCAGTTGCAATTAATAGAAAAACTCTAGTAATGTGAATAAAATTGAGGGGCAGGGAAAATTTAACATCAGTATATTCTTTATGATTGTGGCATAATTGAACTTGTGTTAATTCTACTGGGAATATATGAATAGAAACCATCTAAGTTTGATCTGATATATTTAAAACGTTGCAAAATTTGTGGATGTATAAAAATACAGCTCTTTAACAAATTTTTTTTAACTTTGTCAATGAAATAACTCCTCTAGCTCAATAGAATAGGTATAGCCGTTATAACTATTTCAAATTTTAACCATTAATTTACTTGACTTACAGTTTTTTTTATTTAGCTATGCCAAAGATAATAATGATTTCATCTTCAATTTAACAGTTTTAAGTTAAATTAAGTATGGGGTGAAAACTTTCTATTAGTCAAATTTTTCTGAAAATAAATTTTTTTTATTTGTTTCTTTAGTTTTCTAATTTGATTTGTGTAGGAATATAAAATATCAAAATTATAATAATTTAAATAAATAGTTTTATGTGATACAAAAATATAGAAATTTTTAAATAACACATTTCTTCCTATTTCTCTGATTAAACATTTGACCATTAAAATCTATCATGAATGTGGAGTTATACTAGATACCTATCCTTCCACTAAATGTTTAAAAAAAAATCATAAATGTTCTTTCTTTTCAGCTTGAAAAATGTCTAGCACCTCACAGAAGCACAGAAACTTTGTGGCTGAGCCCATGGGCGAAAAGCCTGTCACAGAACTTGCTGGGATTGGTGAAGTACTGGGTAGGAGATTAGAAAACCAGGGATTTGATAAGGTATTTTTCTTACACTTCATTGTGAATGATATAATTGTATATTTTTCAATTTCACTTAGTGGCATTGGCTAATTATGATAGAGGGAAGCTGCTGAGATTGTTTATATGACAAATTTTTGATTTGAGTAAAATACTGAATCTAGTAAGATACCAAAAATTATATTTAAAAATGTCTGCGTTTGCGTGTGTGTGTAACCACAAAGGATATTTGGTCTCCATATACAAAGGTGGAGCATGTCTTAGACTAATGTCGACTAGAAAAGACTAAATATTTTTAAAGTCTTGTGGAAAAGTTCCAACATTTTTCAATGCTGTATAGAATCACACTAAAATTATTTTATAGTTTATATATTAATGATTGTTGATACCAATTACTAAGTTCAACTTAGTTAATTTGTTTGGTTATTTTGAGGACAAGTTCAGGCAATTGTCTAATTTGCATATAGTCATTATTATTCTCATATTTTTGGTGATTTAAAAAAGAAATTAAAAATGCTTATAATAATTTATGCCATTTTAAAACTATTTTTTATATGCCCAAGTGGTAAATATATTAGGTAAATTATCTAAAGGGTTATTGTAACTTCCAATGAATATAGAACTATCATACCTTTTATAATCCGTCTTCATTGGTTTCTGCAAACCATCTTCTGTTGGCGAGCGCTTTCGGACATTATCCATCCTCGTGGCCGAATACATGTGTTCACTGTCACTGTCTGTATTCAACTGGGCAACAGAAGAAAGCTTCAACTGTATTCGAAAGCGCTCGCCAACACAAGATGGTTTGCAGAAACCAATGAAGACAGATTATAAAAGGTATGATAGTAAATATATTAGTTAGCAGAACTTCATGTTACGAACATTTTAGAATTAATTTTTGCTAGTTAGATTATAAAATTTAGCTTAAAACATGATTTGTTTGTGTATAGGTGTATGTATTATAATTCACCAATGTATACTAAAAAAAAATCTTATTTTTACTACTTAAGCAGTTGTAGACTTCTAAGTAGTCCTAGTTTTGTTGTATATTATCATTAAATGAACAATTCTTTAACAAATAATATTTTTATATGATAAACTTAGGCATCTTTGATTTTTTTTTATTTCAAGAGAGGTTTTTTTTTTCTAGGCATATGTAGTGCTTGGTCAGTTCCTGGTTTTGAAGAAAAACAAGGAACTCTTCCAGGAGTGGATGAAAGATACTTGTCAGGCTAATTCCAAACAGTCAAGTGATTGTTACGATTGCTTGAATGATTGGTGTGAAGAATTTTTGTAAACTACATTTCTTCATATTTGGCATTTTGTTTAATCAAATACTTTACTAACATTTATCTTCAAGTTTTTTTTTTTAATTCTCCCTGCATTTACTTTAATATGAATATTTTTCATTCCTCTCTTTCCCTTTGACTTATTTAGTTTAGTATTGACATTTCTATTCTATTAGTTACCATTCAAATATTTTGCCCTTAAAGTATTTTTTGTTTTGTAATTTAAGTGCACTATATTATATGAGAATAGTATTTTTATGTCTTGTGGTGTAGATTTATTGTGAATACAATGTTTTATCCGTGGTTTCACTACCCTGATAAACTTCTTGGCCTTTTATCTCCCTACTACAGAAATATTTAGACACGTAACTAATAGCATCATTCTTTATCATAAAAGCTATTCTCTATGGGGTTTCCTATTGTTCTCTCCCCCCCCCCCTAATTTTCCTTTAAGCCATTATTTGAAAGTTTGGAATAAATCCTTGTCTTATGTATTACCTACTGAGGTTTAATAATTTTACAAAATGTTTATAATTCATTTTTATTATTTATGGATGTACCTGAAAAATTCTCTACTTTGTGGTATTATAACAAAGCATGCATTCCAATAAATTCATTTCTAAAGTTGAATAAAAAAATGCATCTCTAATAATCAAAGTCAGTAAGCTATATTTCAGTTGCCATGTAGGTTACCATTCTGGGTTATGTGGTACCTTTGAGCACAAGTGAGCTAAGTTCATTTATTTTTTAAATAGGTTGAACATTTTTGGTAATAGATACATCAGTGTGTGTTATTTTTGAAGTCTTTTAAAATGTTTTATTTATTATGGTGAAAATTATTTTACATGGTTGATTTATGCATAAAAAGTAAAGTTTGCTGCTGAATTTTTTACCAAAAGTATTATATTTACTTCTATAAACTAAGTATTAGGATAGCCAACTTGTGCTTTAAGGTATCAATAGTTTACTATTTAAATCTAAGTGAAATTTTCCTGTATATCCACAAATAACTTGATTTTTTTTTCTTTTTTATTTCTTCTGAAATTTAAGAAAGAAAACTAAACATTTGTTTACTCAGGCTACTAATATGTTATCAGAATTGAAATAATATAATCTATTTTTTTTATTAATCTCAATCAATCTTATCTTCTTTTTCTGTCTCAGATCAAGAGAAATTAATGCTCTCTGTAATTCCAAATTATTTTATTAAATAATTGAACAATGCCTGAATACTATTTCTTATTTGTTTAAATATTAAGTTCATTATGTATTTTAACTGTTGTTCCATTATACTAGATAAAGTATATGATATTATATTTTAAAAAAATGTTTTGATATATTATTTTATTTAAAGTGTGTTTTTTTTTCTTCCTTATGACCTCAATTTTTACGATAATTAGAAACTTAGAGTACAGAAGATGCCAATATGGAATGAATAGTTGACCGTCAAGTTCTATGAAGAGAGGATTGTCGGGAATTCGGTCAAGGTAGTTTGACTACCATGACCGAATTCCCGACAATCCTCTCTTCATAGAAGAAGCTAATGTTTACATCGTGCATTTATTTCTATACTGATAGAAATAAACATATTTAGTCAAAACCCATTAAGGAATTTGATGCTCACAATTTACTACATTTTTAGTAGAGAATTTTTTNGTTGAAAAAAAAAAAAAAATGCAATTTTTAACAAAAGTGTATTTTTTATTATCGGCCGACTTTTTGACTTACATTGTAAGCCATCTTCAGGACTATCATGAAGGTGAGTGGGGAGTCAGTCATTAAAATCTAATCCAGGGGACAATGCGTCCCCTTTGCCGATCCCCAACAAATTCTCCCACAAAATCTCCTCAGTCAAAAACTCTCTATTTGAATTTCATTCAATGTTTGCATTGCATGTTGACTCTAATTAACATGTGCAATATGTACCTGCCACATAAATTGAAAACATTTATTTTAGCTACAATCTTCAGATCTGACTGAATTGCCAGAAATCTTGTTTATACAGGATAAGCCTAAACTAATCCACTTCATGGTTAGGTTTATCCTGAAGAATCAATATTCGTAAAAACTTAGCGGTGAGCTTCAAATATTCAATTTGAACTGTGGAAACAACTGAAAACTCATATCTTTGTTTATTACTGGGTTGTTTAAATAGTTCTTAAAATTGTCAACTAACTATTTTATTTATATAGTAATATCTATGAATTAAAGGGATTGGACTTGAGTAAAAAAGAAATGCACAAAAATTGAATGGTTTTTTAATCTCAGTTAATGCACAGGTTTTGTTACTACAATTATATTTTCAGACTCCTTCTTTAGACCTTTCATATGAGACATTGTGCACTAAGAGTTAGAAAAATAGGTCCTACTATTTAAGTATAAAGGTGTTACGGTATTATGTAATATATTTTATAAAATTCAGTTTATGATGTTAAGGAAGGAATTTTATAACTCTATCACATAGTACCTTATCAAATTCGTTTCTGTCAATAAATACTGATAATCTGGAAGGAAATAAGTTACAGAAAGTCTCCAGATTATGGAATATTTCAATTGCCAACTGGCAATTAGTAATAAAACCCCTTCATTCAGTTTTTTCTGCAGAACTTCATATATATTTTTCTTTTGAGTTGGGAAGGCAAGTAATAGCCATAATCTTCAGTAAATAAAATAAACAGACCTGTAGGAATATTGTGTAATCCAACCTTCCTTCTTAACAGTGAAAACTGATATCAGTTTCAGTAGACAGTCTTGGAGCTCTGTCAATATCAGTCCCATTATTGTTGACTTTTTATCTTTAAATTCCAACATTACTTCTGTCTGGAGTGATTTTATTCATCTAAGCACATATCCTAGCATTTTTATGTAATGCTGATTTAGTTTTTAAATTGTATTTGAAGTAGCATTTAATTGAAAACGAGGAAAATTAAACACTCTTGCCATTACTTTAAAAAAAAATAAAAACTTGTTAAATTGCAAAAAGATTTAGGTGAAACATTATTAATGCAAATAATGATATGTGTATTTTGTTTATTGACAAATATATTTGGATTTTTATCATTTAACTTGTGACTTTAAAAAAAAAAAAAAAAAAAAAAGTTCTCACTTAGTCAAGTGGTCACTTACACATCTGGGCAAAAATTAATTTTCTATAGGCTTCTCATACTATTTTTTTTTTCACACTAATTTTTGGTCTAGTCAAAACTGTAATTTTTGATAACTTTAATTTTAAACTTAGCTGTTTTCATAGATCATAATTGTGGGGTATTATGATTTGTATATGTTAATCTGCTACTCATACTCTGCTGGTGATAAATTTTACTCATGTTCTCATTATAATAATAAGCCAAATTGAGCTATTTTTAATTTTTATTCATTTGGATTTCTAGCCATTGAAGCATTCCAAATTATGTAAAAGTAGACAATCTGGTTGAACAAGCCATTCAAGCTGTGGCTAAGTCCTACTCAATAACATGAAGGCATTAATGTAAGTATTATACCATTGGGAGTGAGAGTGGACTTACATCAGAGATAATCAATCAAGATAGATTTAATCCTCAACCATAGAATGAAGCTCTTCTATTTCTGATCACAGAATTCGAGGATTAAATATAGCAAGACTAAATATAGGTCATACCTGATTAATGCACAGATATTTAATGGCTAAAACTCCACCATTAAATTCATATGTGAAGCATGCTTATCTACTCCTCCCAGTGTTGAAGGTCTGACAATTTAAGGAATAGTATAAAGTTGAAAGAGACATTGAATAAGATTTTAGGGTCCCATCTCCATGAAATATTGACTATGTCGTTAAATTCCTAAAAGAATGTAAGTAAACTATGAATAGCATGCTAATCCATAGCAAGGGAACAGTTCTCTGCCTCTCTTTATCACCTTGGACAGGCCCCCTCTCTAGGTTTTCTGCTTTTGTGTTGCTCTTATAACTCATCATTGTCTTAAGCCTTTATTAGTGTTAATAACCATTAGGCTGTAAGGCTTACAAATGTATGTATAAAGTAAATACAAAAATTTAATTTTAAAAAGATTGTAATCAAGGATGAAAACTAAAATTATGAAAATACTAGAAATCCAAGGGAGTTAAAATTTAAAAAATTTTACTACCTCAGCCAGGATTTTTTTAAAATTCTAACTCCCTTGAATTTCTTGTATAAAATTCAACATGGAATTAAATACAACTAAAATCATTATATTACCTATATCATTATATTACCATGAATATTACCTAGCTCTTAACATTTTGGTATTATACTGTTCCTTTATTCTGATGTTTAGACTTGTCTTCTATTAGATATTTTTAACAATTAATTTTGTCATAACAAAAAGAAAAAAACAAGTATGAAAATTAGATTTGTAACAACTTCAACCAGTGTTAATATTTTTTGTGAATCTGTTTATGAAATCAGGTTCTCAAGTTTAAGCATAAGAATGGAAGCTAAAAGATTGCCATATGTCTGTGACACACTTTTCCACAAATGTTAGAGTACAACTAATCAGTGTAGCCCAAAGTTATGCAAGTATCTATCTACATTAAAAGAAATTTAGAGGAGAGCTAGACTTTGAATACACAAGTGAGTAACAGGGAGAAAATAAATTTTTTTAAAAATTTATATTCATCTATTTTTAATATCAGAATAATTTAAGTACAATAACTATGTATTGAAATACAACAATTAAAAAAACACTAAATATATCTACAATTATCATATTACTAATAATAAATTTTATAAAAAGCTTAAAATAGATCTATGTATAGGAACTTAAACATCTCTTCCCTAAGCTCTTCATTTAAAATAACAATTGTCTTATATCTCATTTAAAAGGAGATTAAAATAAATAAGATTGGAAGGATTATTTGTCATTTTATAAAACTAAATGGAAAAGCTGCTGTTAATTTATTACTTTTTGTACTCACAAGTCACTCAAATTATATTAATTAAACTTAAAATTTGGTTCAGGCTGTATCACAGATGAGTTGTAGAGAATCTATTCTCTCTTCTATTAAACTTTGAGTTGAACCTCTGGCTCAAGTGAAAGCCCTTGATTAACGATGCCTTCTTTGGGTAATGTCAGGTCCTTTGTCTACAATAAAAAAAAATGTACAATTAACAGTACATTAGTGAAGAGAAAAAATTATTAAAGGTTATTCTTGGAATGTCACAGATTAAAAAAAATTTACAAATTAATCTGAAAGGTTACAAGAGTGAGGAATGTGTTACCTTTGTAAATTATAGGGAATTAGAAAGCTATTATTATTTATGCTAAAAAACTGGAAGAAATACCATGGAAAATACCACTAATTAAACACATAACTTCCTCTGGACTTTTATTAGAAGAAATTATGAGAAATGACTTCTAACACAAGGGGTGTGTTAAGGGTGAATTTCGTTAAAAACATAACTGAAAAATTAAGAATGGGTAAAGTGAATTTTTTTTTTTTTTTAATGACCCTTTATATATTATATTGTATACATATTTTACTGAAGACTGCTACATAATTTGATCCCATACGGAATTACATTGTTGACCCCTTTAATGTAGGCTGTGTCTAGGAGGTGATATTCATTGAGGAATTAGTTATGAGTTTATCATTTTTTAAAAATTATATTGCATGATACGTTCCTATATAAAGTTTTTCTGCAATCCCCTTATGATGGAAAGTAAACTTTGTTTAGAAAATTATTTTAAGTATAGTATTTTAAATTTCAGTACATTATAAAGTCCTACATCAGATCTGGTTTATAAATTTGTAGTCACCTTGGTATTACTAATGTTTTATTACATGAGAGGGTCCTATATGGAATTTACATGGAGACACCTTATGACACAAAGGATGTTTCCAATGTATGAATTTATTAGAGATTTGACATGTTTAGTTTTTTTTCTTTCTTTTTTTCAAACATTTTTGCATAAGAGAGGTAAAGAGTAGGTAGGGGCCTCCTAATACAGATCAGTGTGTAATCCATTACAAAATGTGTTGCAAGTTTAATATTTTCTAACATTTCTACATCAAAGAGAAATTTACATTGCTTCAATAGTTTTGTTTTATTCTCTGCCATTTTATAATGAATGACATGCATATTAAAATAAGATTAATAAATTATTTAAAAATATATAGTTGTGTGTGTGTGTGTGGGAGGGTCATGTATAAATTTATGTGTATATATGCGTAAATAATCATCAATATACCGTTATATTTTACACTATTAATGTATGAATAAATTAATATAAGACTCTAATGCTATTATTTAAGTGATTATTGTTGTAATTATAGGTTTTTTAGTTTAAAAATANTATGTAAATATAGTGTCAAGGGCTACGGTTCCAGTGAAGTGACAAGATAGGCCTAGAAGGGCTTATTATATAAAATGATTCAATCTACTAATTAAATATAACCATAGAATCTACTTCCCTTTCTAACTAATAAATAATTAAATAGAAAATATAAATTACAGCTAATAAAAATGTATACAAATGAATCAAAGAGGTCTCAAGGTAACTTGTTAATTATTGTCACTGTTGTGGGCACTGCAGAGACTACGTACGACTAGCCCGGTACACGTTCCGACACAGACGGGGACTAACTTATCACTGACTTGAGGAGTGCTGGCAAGCTGCTTTTATAACTATGTGGAAATTGGCCGATTCCCGCATAGGTCTGGTCCCCAAGCCACCTACTTCCCTAGTCTTTAACAATAGGTTAGAGGGAAAGAAAATTATTTATTTGATGAGTTGTCTATGTATTTAGGTCAAATATTTGAAAACCTTTAAGAGGTCCTGTCGGAAAGTATATTTCTAGGCATATAATATGAAGTAACCATGGAAATATATAATTTATAAGACTGAATTTACTTACATCTATTGTTACATTCAGTTTTTTCTTCAAGTAATTTGGAAGAGAGTTCAGGAGAGTTGCAACTGGAGGAGAAATAAGGTCTGGATCAACTGATGATGGCTTTGAAGGACCAGTAAGTGCACTGACAATGGCACCAATGAAAAATGTCATCAAACATCCAATGGCTGAGAACCATAAATAACTAATTCTATATAACCAGAATGCTGGCCTAAAAAAAAAAAATTAAAATAAACTAGTTTAATGAAATATGTACTGCAAAAAACATAGTTCCTATGTTACAAGTAATAGTGATATATACTATTGACCACTTTCCCATATCTTTGCTGAACTCAAGAGATTTTATAAATAAATGAGCCCATGCCTTGGGACATTAGAGTGGCATCTTTTCTTAAGCCCTTCTTCCCAAGAGATTAATAAAAGTGACTTACAATTCACAATTAAAATTGGAGCTTTTCGAATTTTAATAAAATAATAATAATTAATAAAATTAATTATGCCTTTTTATTATTGAAACAGGAGTAATTTGGTGGTTCGCAGATGGATATAAAGCTAGTCATCCTGTTGATTCATCATCAATTATTTAAACATAAGATAGTGAGTTTCATAATGTTTAATAGAGTTTATTGCTCAGCAGAGATCTTGAAACAACTAATAAATGAGCGGGAGGTAACTCCTTTGATTGACTTGATATACAATTTTGTCTAAACAGAAAAGGTCTTTGGAATATTATCGGAACCAAGTAGAGAATTTTTAGTATCATGGTTAACTTTATTTTTTTTGGTATTTTAAGTTCAATAAGATGAAGCTTTCAACATTTATAGATCATTTGTTATCACAAATAAAAATATAAGTAGTTAAGCCCCCATTTTTATTCTAGGTTTTCTGAATTTTAAACGATTTAAGCAAGGAGATATCCTTGAACGAATAGGTTCAATAGCTAGTAGTTCAGGAAAGGTAAGGCAAGGACAAATCCAATTTGAAAGACTAAACTGTTAGAATTTATTATGAGTTATAATCTTACATAATATTAAAAAACAGCAGATCATTTACTTTTACAAATAATAAAAAGGATTTTAAAAATAGTAAATGCATATATGATAAATAAAAATTCATTTAAGTTTTTTCAATGAATCTTAAAATAAATTATATATTTTCAGAGACAAAATTATAAATAAAAATATTATCAAAAAATTGAATTAAAATGTTTAAATTAATTTTAACGAGGGAACTAGGTGCTCCAATGGTTAGTGCTCTGGATTCTTAGTGAGTTCAGTACTCACAGTGCCAGAGGATTCCTGGTGCCATAATAGACTAATTCTTTGAGCACTCAAGGAGTGGAATAATTCAATGGAATACCCACCCCAGATGAGTTCTATTCTTCAATGGTTATACACCTCTCGAGAAATGTGGGATAGAAATAAATATATCCTAATACAAATTTCTCAGCCTGGGCTCTTATGGCCTTTAGCAGTAAAAGATTTTTGCAGGTTTCCAAAAGAACTTAAGCTATTCACATTGGTACCTAAATGGAAGCTAAAATATGTTCTGTTTTACATTTTATTTGTGTGAGTGTATATATATATGTGTGTGTGTGTGTCTTTTTGCACTCCAACTCTGTAATTTTTAAAATAATGGAACCAAATTTGGTACTGAAGCTTTTTCTTTCAGCCATTAGTTAAAGAATTGGTTAAGGGGGAATGTGTGTGTGTGTATTTATATATATAAGTATACATATTTAATGAATGATGGTAAATCTGCTTAGTTAATGCATCTCCTGCATGATAAACTTTGTTTTAATTTCAATGAGTGAATAACTAAATATTTACAATAATTTTTTTAAATACCAAAATATAGAAAAGTATTACTTCATCGGAATATAGAAAATTATTTTCTAATTTGTCCTTGCTGACATCTCAGAATTAAAATATTAGATGCAAATACCCTTGCTATTCAGATGGAACCTTTCAAAACAGTAAGCAAAATTATGCACTACAATACTTTTATGTGAACTATGTTATTTAGCTTCAATTCTTATATTTCTATTGAATTTCCACTCTAATATAGATAAATCTACTTTAAATGGTATTGAGCATATGAGAATATTGTCTGCACAACAAAACATAAATTAAAAACTCACATTAAGACATAATAGAACTCAGGGCTTAAAAACCACTGGAGCCATCAGCTTTTAATAAGACATAATATACATATCTGTCTTGAACAAGAGTGAAGGTATCTGGGCAGAGAGGGAATGCCCTACCAAAGATAGTTTCTGTAAACTTTTTTTTTTTTTGTTTGGATTCATAGACTCAAGGTATCTTTAGCTAGCTCATGTGGTACTGATATGTGCTTGATCAGACCTTAGAGATCTATAACTGTCTTAAAGATGCATTTAGATACCCAATCAGGTTTTTTTCCCAGTAGCAGTGATGCTCCCAAATCCCCTCCAATCTGGGAGGACCTGTGTTTTTTTTAAGGGTTTACTCCCTTAAATTATAGTTTGTCATCTGTATACTGACATATCTCATCAATCCAGAGGGCCGTCATCCTTTTACATTTTAGGGCCATACCATTATTAAATCAAGGCACAGGAGGTAACACACACTCCCGCTGTTACACTAGCACAACGATTATAATGCTTCTTGTTAGGAAACTTCAGAACTAATGGTTCAGAAAAAGAACTGGGATTCAAACTCAGGACCTTCAGAAGCATGGCACACACACGCTAACCACTACAGCACAGGCACTCCTCTATAAAATATTACTTATTTTTATATTATTTTGTTAAATAAGCATCTAATTTAAGGATTTTTCCTTTTTCTTGACATAAATGCCAAAATGAAGTTGACTTATTAATGAAATCCTGCTGTCCTCCCTTCTTATTGGATAATAATAATAATAATAATCCCTTGTGAGATTTTACAAGACATATACCACTTTCTTTAAGTAGAACTAATTCTAATTGACAAACTATTTGGTTCAAATCCAACCACCATTATTTTTGTCCTTTAAATAGTGATTTATATTATAAAATACCCTCTCATGTCCTAATAGAATTAAAAAATCTTTTTTTTTTTTTTATAAACATTACAAAACTAATTCCAATTATTTAAAAATTTAAATTATTTTGGTCTCAATTCACATATAAAATTATCCCTCATTCACCGCTAACATGAAACTCATTGTTAATGTAACTCAAATAATACTTACTCTTCTTGGCTTCTAATTATTGGTTCTGTTTCATTTAAACATGGACAGCCTTCAATAGAAAGAGGCTTGATGGTTGTATCACTATGACTGAGAGAAGAAATTTGAGCACCAAGTCCCATCCAACCAACAAAAAGAAGGCTTATTACACCTCCAGTCACTGCACCCTGTAATTTTTTTTTTTTTTGTTAGCTATATTTTATAAAGCAAGAAATAATAATAACACTGAGCCTTTAACTAGTCACACTGAGAATTAATATTAATCTATCACTTAATTATGAAGGTGAGTACTTCTTGCCAGTCTTCCCTACTAATAAAATATATAAATCAAACCTCCAGCTGACCCTATGAAGGGGATAGTTAATCATCTTTCCATCTACCGTTACCCTCTTAATCAGATCTCTAATTTATTATAATTTCACCAGTACTCCAGTGCATTCAAGTCAACTTTTGTACAATTTAAATTAAATTCATTTAAGATTTTCTTTTAACATTTTCATCCCTTGTTATTTTTGAGTTTTATTCTATATTGATAGTTTTGTATTATTTTTAACAGTTTTTTAATGCAAGTTTCATACCAAATAATTATTTTTAAATAAATAACAAGTATTTATTATTTCAGTAATGTAGCAGTTTCTAAATGATCAAGCTTTTGTTTTTAATATATTAATTTTACTTCAAAATTTAATTTATTTGTAATAAATTTCAATATTTCAAAGATTATTAAATAAAACTAAAATATTTAATTCTCAGACACATAACACACCTAATGATTAATTGGACAAAATGTTCAGCTCTTAATTTAGTTGGTAACCTTATTTTTGTGAGATTGTATTTTTTCTTATACAGACCTATACTTTTATTACATAATATTAAACATGCATTATAATATTATGTAATTCATTCTGAGCACTCTCCTAGATGCTCAACATGAAGAATAATCCTGGCACAAAGGTGTCAGCTCAAATTGCATAAGCTTTAACATCATGAACAGTAAGGCTTTCTTATTTTGCACTCTAAAAAACCATACACCCAGCTAAGTATCAATTTATGGTCATTCATAAGGAAGTGTAATTTAGAAGTTTATAAGCATCAAATTATTATTTTTTAATAAATTAAGAATCAACTTTATGTGTGTGTGTGTCTATATATGTATAATTTGTAGGATCTATTTCACACCTAGTCAAAGTCACGCCATTGTACTGANATTAAAAAAAAAACATTAAATAAAAAAAATTACCTTTGCATTTGCCCAAGGATAGAGCATTCCCAATGAAAAAAGACCAAGTGTTACTCCTCCAGTGATTCCATTGAAACTTAATGCAACCTGTAGGAATAAAATTTTTAGATTGAAAATCTCATTTCAGAGAGGATACAAAGACCAAATAAATGATTGCACAGAACTAACCATAATCTAATCTATTCAGGTCATTTATGGTAGTTAGATAGGCATTTGCAGTTAGATTTTATATAATAATAGACCAAATAAAATTTTACCTGAAGTAAGCTTCCTAGTTGTGAAACAATGAATACAAGGCCAAAGCTTAGAAGCCCAAATCCCAGAGAGAGCCACTTTGAGACAGCTGCTCCCTTCTGTTCTGGAATTTTTATGCCACAAAGAGATCCTATAAGATCCTTCATGGACACAGCAGCCAAGGAATTAACTGCTGAAGCAACTGTCCTGCAAATAGCAATAGATTTAAAAGAAAACTACTTAAGTAAGTTAAGAACTTCTTTAAACGTCTATTGCATAATGTAAAAAAACTTACCCTAGTGAAGCAGCAAATATCCCAGATACAAAAAGTCCAGGGATGCCAACAAGGTGAGCTTGCTCTTTCATTACATATAAAGGAAATAGTTCGTCAGCCGCTTGTATTTCCTAAAATCATTGAAGACCATTGCATGTTAATGTGCTTTGTATTGAAACTAGGATTTTAGGTTTATTAGCATTGCTAAATCATATATATATATAAAATTCTCATAAGAAAGAATATATTCATGGCTGGGACAAGGGTGCTCCACAATTATTCAAAATTAATGTAAGTGATGGGAGCCCCAAATGCAATGGACTGCTTTAGAATCAATAAAAGCTCTGGTTCACATTAGGCAGTGGGACTTGAAGGAAACGCATAGCACCACACGATTAATATCATTAAGAGTTATTATTAACTGAAGTACTTGAGCTAACTGAAAGCGTTTAGTGCTCATAACCAGGGAAGTTCTTTACTCGATTTACCTTAATACATGGTGTAGGGTACAGATAAAGATGATATGGGTTCCTACAATAATGCTTCTGGGCTTAATGAAGACTAAGAGTTCATGCTTACAACAATGAAAGATTCCTTGGAGTTGGATAACTATTAATTTGTAAACTTGGTATTTGCTAAATGCTCAAAGGGTTTAAAAATGGCTAACCTGAAAAAATGTTTTCTTTATTATTTGAGATTCATTTATTTTTCTTATAATTAGTATTAGTGCTTATTACAAATAGATAATATACAAATTATATCTATAATTTTATGGAAATTTCAAAAAGTTTAAATAATTTTTTTTTATAAATCTAAATTTTAAAAAGTTGTATTTAATATGTGTTCATGTGTAGTACTTGTTCCTAACTGTGTATGTAAGATATTTAATTCTGAATAGGAGTAGATTAGAATCTTTGAAATGGTAAAAGAGGTAAAAAATAAAATGAAATAAAATATAGTCCGTAAAAATGGTAAGAGAGAGGTGGTTAGATAATAAAAATATTAACTTATTAAAGCTTTAACCCAAAATTTTAATTTTCCTAAAGTTTGTTTAATTATGTTTAATGATTTATTTTTCAGAGAGGACTTCCTTTATCAATTAGATTTTTTTAAATTTTAGTAAATCAGAAATCTGATCAATGAAAATAATTCTGTAATTCCACTCTCTCAATCTTAAAATTATTACTTTATAAAGGTAAAGGAAAAAATAAATAAATGGGATTATTCTTAGCCTCTTAAGTAATATTATAACTAATGTTTCTCAATATTACCAAATATTTTCCTTGTCTCAGAATATTAAATCTCTTGACAAATATATTAATAGAAGTTGTCATCCTCTGAAACTAATATACCTAACTGTAAGCTGCAGATTCTCATAGAATTTACAAAAATTTACCTAATTTGCTGTTTACTCTCTAAAGGCAAATTAATCACTATTGGTTCCAAAAGTCCTTTAATGGTTGCTTTCAAAGTGTTAAAAATTTGTTTATATGAATTATGAGATTGAGACTCATGAAACATAAGATCTTCAGCTTTATTCATTTTTATACTTTTAAATGAGATAGCTGATGCCCAAAGCCAGTTTGGCAGTAATCTATCTCATTTATGTGCCTTTAATCTGCATAGAGAACAATCAATATTTTTTAAAAATTAACTCCCACAATACTATGATAACCATTACTTACTTTGGAAGCAATGGGATCACAAGTCTGGTATTGATCGTAAACTATCATCCCAGAATAAAAATTTATTGAAAATATAAGTATCAGACCAGCGCTGCTTGTCCAAAGTGCCCTGCAAAAAAAAAAAAAAAAAAAAAAAAATTATATAGATTTTCAATGACAGTTGAATGGTCTCTTGAATCTCAAGCTAGACATGTGTATGGTGAATAGCAATGTGTCATCTATCATGTAAGAGCTGCATGAACTGATTTTCCCATGGTTCATTAAAGTCAATATACTGATTTAATTTTACAAATGGGAGAAGACAATTACAATAAAGCCCTAACAATTCTCTATAAATAGTCATAAGTGTCTTCCTTAATAAACATTTTTCATAAAAGTATCATAATTCATAAATATTATAAAATTAGTTTTAAATTAAAGGAGGCTTGTATTCCAGATCTGAGAACATTGGCTGCTTGGTATGGGTATGGTGAAGACACCTGTGATCAAAGGATAAAGCTTAGCAACTCGAAAGCTGTCAAGTCACACTAAGGATGTGAATCAGGATCAGGGGAAGTGGGTTGATAACCCATATCCTTTAAATTCCCATATCACAAAACTTCAAATAGATAACACCAGATTGATAATTGAAAATTGGCTAGGAATAGCTGTAATGACCTCAAAAAATGCTTTTTATAACATTTTGTCACTTTACAGACTGGGAGTGCTATCTGCACTCCTTTCAGAACTGGATGCATAAGTTGATTTAGGAACTATCCAGGTAGTGGGCTGTATTGGCAAAGGGATGATAGGAAATAAATTCCACACAATTTATTATAGTTATCACAATAGCCAGCACTGATTCATTATGAATACAAGCAAGGAAAATAGAATAAGGCTAATTAATTTTGTCAATGAACTTGGTTTAGTTCTTGAAGAATCGAGTATTGCAATGAGTAGTGATAAAACAAAGTCACCCATATGGACAGTTCACAAGGATGATGTAGACAGCTATCAATGACTTAAAAGCTTTCAAGTCATCTACTAGAAATGTAAATATTTAAAATTTTAATTTGAAAATGTATTTTGATGATGGTGATCTTGGGGTGCTTCATGAGGAAGAAGACCAAGTTCACCTTGCATGTGGAAAGCCTTCAAACTACAAGGGTGAAGTATGAATCACATCCAACAATATTCCAATGCTGCACAAGGCAGTCCCAGGAAACCATTCACTATTTAAGATATCTGGAAACAAAGCTCCTCCCAAAAAGAAAGAAAAAAGTGACCTTCAGACCACAGACGACAGCTTTTAAAAGCTTATCATTAAAGATTATCTTTAAAGATGATAGCAGAAATCTTTTGACTCAGAAAGATGAGTCAATAGATGGTCTTGGTACTTTGATAATGTTCCTGGTGGTCATACTGCACCTCAATAAATTTATAATACAATGTAAGAGAAAGTAGCAAGCCTGAATGACTTATAGCAGCCAGTTGAGGATCACAGAATATAGCAACTACTAAGGGATCTCACTACTCTTCTGGGTGTATAAAGATCTCTGAAATATACTATTTAATATGCGTCAATCCCATGCTGAAAGAGAGACTAGCAAATACCAAGCTGGGTTGAAGGATATCAAAGCTTGTCAATTGAAGGACCTCCTTCATTACATCAGATTGTCTTGCCACATTTGTGGGAATGCTGTATGTGTATCTATTATATATATATA
>KZ808738.1:18881-32911 GCA_000696205.2 Oncopeltus fasciatus
ATATATATCATAATATGTTAGATTATGACATATAAACATTTCTCTATATTATTATTGCATGTTTTTTTTTTGTTTTTTTTTTTCATATTCAGGCCTGATGAAGCCCTGAACTTTAGGCTGAAACATTGGCTTAAAGAAAAATTTTTGTAGCTAGAAATTAGTTTTTAATTCTTCAGCTACCATGATCAAATTTCTGGCAATCCTCTCCTCATAATCTACTAAATTTCACATGTAATATTGTATAGTATCCTGCAAAAACATGAAAAGGATGGAATAGTCATGGTAGGTAAAATATGTAGAAAAAATGAGCTTCTTAACTAATAAAAGCTATTTATATTTTTGCAACCAATGAAAGGATGTGAGGATATTCAGAATATGCCTTCAACAGCAAAGTATCAAAAACACTCATTTTGCCTTATGAATTTGTCCTTCATGTTGGGATATATACCACATTACTTCCACTTTTAATAGTCAAATGCAAATGAGTTCCTCAAGGAATTTATGAAATGTTTTTAGATAAGGACTCCAAATTAGTCTACTTTAAAAAAGAAAAAATTATTCAATTTATTTAGTTTAGTGGAGTAAGGTGCCAAGTTTAATATATTGTTATTGTTTTACAGACAGAAAGAAAAATTATCACTTTCTATTTACCCAAGCTTTTGATAGTAGGACCTCTATGGTTTACTGCTGTTGTTTTGTCATCTTGGCAGAAAGCAAATGAACTCCAGGATCCTACGTATAGCTACAAAGTCGATACACACAATTTTTATGTAAGATATTTTACTAATTTAAAATTTTAAAAATATTTAAGAAACAAAGAATAATTAATATTCAGTAAAACGATGACATATTTGAGCATCTGGCTTAACTTAGCTTGTAATTACTAATTATTATATTTTTATTGTTTCAGAATTTCAAAATTGTATTTTTTATTTTCATTGGGATTTATGTGGTTTACTTGGGATGTTTAATAGTCAGAGCTTACAGTGATCTTAGATCAATGCCTTTTTTTGGTAAGTATTAATATTTTTCTTCTATTTACTGAGAAAAATGAATATATGATTTTCCTCTGTTTAATTCGCCAATATTTTTCTTTTCCTGAAAGAGGAACTCAGAAAAACTTGCTTCTACTGAGAAAATATTTGTTTCATTTAGCTAATTTAGAAATATTAACCTTTGCTTGTTTTATGAACATTTAAAATGAAGCTATTAAATAAAAAAAAAAATTCTAATCAATAAGATACTTTGTAAAGTTTTCTCAAAAACATTTGTGTTCCTTCATTTTTTTTTTGTGTGTCTTTTTACTGTTATATACATTTTTAAACCATACTTCAATTTTTTTTTAAAAACAATTTTTAGAATTTTAACTGTTTTAAGTTATTATTGAGATGATTTTGATCTAAAATTTGAAAGCCTTTTTGTTAAATATTTCATCACTGTTAAGTTTATGATATTAAAGTCTTCTTTGGGTTTTCAAGTTTACAGTGTCTCATAAAAATTTTAACTATCGTAGGCACTATGAAAATCTATTAGTAAATAATGAATTGTCTTTCTAAACTTACCTATACCTTTAGCCTAAGGTACTGGTCATTTGTTGCTTTTCCTCAGCTTAACCCTGTTTGGTTATTGCTAATTATTAGTTCTCTAAATCAGACTAATTTTACAAAGAAAACATTGAAGGATACTCAGAAGCATTTTTCAGTTTCTGCTTGTGTGATTTACTTCATTCAGGGTATATACACTGCCGGACAAAATTAAAGGATCACTTACAAATATTTATATTATTATTACATAAGAGATAAAAATAGAAATTCCATTGCCCCAGACTGGACTTTGTGTTATATCTTATCCAGTTAATCCTGTACCTGTTTATATTCCCACCCGTTTATGGAGAAAAGGGTCAGTTAATCCACTTCTTTTCTTTCTTCCTATCAGTAAATGGTTAGTTGTTAGCAAAGATTCATCTTATTGAACATTTTCTAACATTTAAGAGACTTTAGTTTTTACTTGTGAGTTTAGTAAGAACGTTGTGATGGCCAACAGAAGAGCATTGACCGAAGAGGAATCAATTCGTGCTGTTGCTTTGAGTGAAGAAGGGTTTTCTCAAAGGCATATTGCGCAACGGCTCCAGTGGTCACAATCCGTAGTGTCCAGGGTGCTTAATAGGCACCGTCGAACTGGAGGGCATACAAGAAGAGTCGGACAAGGTCATCCGAGGTCAACTTCCCACCGTGATGAGAGATTTTTGCAACTGCATGCTCTTCGGGATCGCCGATCAACTGGTAACAGTCTGTGTGGTCTCCTCCAGAGGTTCAGGAATGTGCAAATTTCAGAGCGAACCGTGAGAAGACGACTCAACGATTATGGATTGACCTCCCATCCTTCAGCTACTGGACCTCTTCTCTCCTGGGAACACCAGGTTGAGCGCTTGAGGTTTGCTCGGGAGCACCTAAACTGAACTCAGGAAGATTGGAGCCTCGTATAATTCAGCGATGAGTCAAGATTCTGTCTCCGATCTCCAGATGGATGGGAAAAGGTATGGCAAAGGCGGGGAGAGAGGTATGCTCCATGCACTTTTTCTCCAAGGGTTGCGTTTGGTGGTGGGTCAGTGATGGTGTGGGTAAATTTAAACTCCCGTACAGAGTTGGTTCTTGTGAACCGTGGCTCTATAACTACTGACAGGTACATTAGGGAGGTACTTGAGCCACATGTAATACCTTTCGCCAGAACTATCGCAGGTAACTTTATTTTTATGCACGATAATGCCCGGCCTCACGATGCTCGATCAGTGCAAAATTTCCTCAGACAAGAAGAAATTGACGTTATGGTTTGGCCACCCAGAAGTCCAGATATGAACCCAATAAAGCATGTATGGGACATGCTTGGAAGACATGTCCGCGCCCGAGACCCACAAAATTTGGCAGATTTAAAGGAAATGTTAGTGGAAGAGTGGAACAACATCCCAGAACAACATGTAAGAGCCCAGGTCGCTGGAATGGGCAGGAGAATGGAAGCAATTGTCAGAGCTAGAGGTGGGAATACCAATTATTGATCGTTTTCCTCGAATTCTTCCTTTTTATTCAGCTTTGTTATTTTATTTCATTTCAAATATTATCTTTTTCATTTTGAGACTGTAGGACATTTTTATTTTTTGATTTGTTTTCCTATTAAAAATTTCTAGAAAATAATTTTTTATTTTTTATTACCCTTATAATAAAGTGTGACTTTTAAAGAAAAAAGAATATTTTCAAAAATACTCTATACAGTTCAGTAATTTCAAAATATTGATGTGATCCATTAATTTTGTCCGGCAGTGTATATATATATTGAAAATATTCTTTTATCTGTTACCCACATAAAATCTACTCAAAATTGTACTATTGTAATAACATACAAAGCGTGATTTATCTCTCTGTATAGATGTAGCTTATGGATTTAATTTAGGTAGGACCAGTTTTAATGATCTTTGCAGCTTAATTTTCTTTTTTTTTTTTCTTTTTTTTTGCTTCATTTTATAAAAAGTTCACTACTAGGTGGCTGTTTTTATTGGTCTCCTCTAGATAGCTGTGTTTTCAGATGGTAAAATTGAAGACTGATTCTCTACTTATTTTTGCACTAAGAAAATATCCTTCCATATATATATATATATATATAAATCATAAAGTGCCTTCTTCTCTTCTGGGGCATTGCAACTTATGATATTAGACTCATTTATTTTAATTCTCCATTTGCTGCACCACTGCTGAATAGCATCAAGGTGGTTCTGTAAAATACGTGAGGGTATAAGGGTGGGAAGAGGATCACTCTGTCATCAGCAAAGGGGGCCAGAAGAGTATTAGGATGGGGAGGGATATCCTCAGTGTTAATCTTAAATCAAATTCAATTTTTCGATTTATGAAAAGGATGGGTCTGAGCACAGAACTCAGTGGAATGCCTGCTTGTTAGGGGGTCTTTGTAGGCCTGGCAGCCTTTATAATTGGTGGGGTGGTTCTTCTGACAAAGGGCACAGACAGCAGGTGTACTGCAAGACTTCTGACAGTCCTCTGTGAGATGTGTCCCTCCACATTCAACACATTGGACACCATATTAGCAATATCGTTTTGTGACTGTACTACTGGTATTTGTGACATTGAACAATGTCTCTACGAGTGTCAGGCTTCTCCACTTGTATTTTGTATTGGCAAAGTGAGGTTATGTTATATAACTCTTCTATGTTGTTTTTGTGAGCTCAAGAACTACAATGATCTTGGTCAGCAGAGTCTTTAGAGGGGAGCCCTTGCTAGGCTGTTTGCTGTTATATTGATGTTATTTCTGACCAGGAAGCCAAAGTTGGTGAGTTCCTCTTTGATACCGTTAGAAAATGTAGAGTAGTAGAGATGGCAGATGACAACTCTGACTACATACTCTTTCTTGAGTTATTAAGTGTGATGTTGAGCATTTGTTATTTTTAATTATGTGATTTTATCTCTGAAGGTGTCAGGGCTCTTGTACATCTCAACAAAGTAAGAACAGAAATTTCAGCATTCTTACAAAAACCTTATTAAAAAAATATTAACTTAGTAGTTACCATGAAGTACAATATAAATAAATAACAGATATTCAATATTTAAAATAATAATTTCATAAATAACTTAACAAATGAATATTAGATCTAGATTGAGCATTTATTTTTCATTATGATTAAATTTTCTATCTCTCTATTTATATTTTATATTTTTTCTTCCTAATTGCTTTTGAAATTTTAGATATGAGACTGAAATTCTTAACATTGCTGATGTTAATTGTGATCACAATCAGTATAATAATCACTGTAATGAGGTTTGGTATAGGAGTATTAGAAGATAATTTTGTTTCTGATCTTACTACAAAATACAGTAACTCAGCAGAATTCATGGGTTTTTATGGACTTCTGAATTTTTATTTGTACACAATGGCATATGTTTACTCCCCAAGCAAAAAGACAGTATTTGGTAAGTATACTTTTAATATTTCTACGTTATTAACTATTTTAAAGTTCTATTTTCTTATTTTATGGCTAGAAAGCATAAACTGTGAACTCATACGAAACCTGAAACACTTAATGTATTGAATGTATGTATGTATTGTATTAAATTAAAATTCACAAATAATGATTTATAAATTATATCTATGCCAAAGCACTTTCATAGACTAGAACTCAACTTTCATTGACCATTTTCTATGTTTATTTCCCATATTTCAAAATATTATAAATAAAACAATCATAATCTGAATTCATTCATTTACTTTATTAGAGCTGAATATTTTTATACCCATTTGACAGAAAATTAAAACTTTTTCAATAAAAAAATGTATGGCTTGAAATAAAAAAGGTTTTACACAGATATCCTCCTCCGTGAAGAATTAATTCTGAATTTAAGGAGTTTTCGAAATTTGAATTTTGAATAAACCGTAGAGGCTCTTATTCAATCTGCAGACTTGGTTAGATTTTTCCTGAAAACCCTCTGGCAGTCTAATATAAATTTCCTCATTTAACTCACCATTTAAAAAGGCGGTTGAGACGTCGAATTAACACAGATGCATATTCTCATCTGCAGCAATGCTAAGAACCGTCCTGATAGTGGTCCCTCTTGCAACAGGACTGAAGGTTTCTTGATAATCCTGACCCTTCTTTTGTGCAAAGCCCTTCACAACCAATCTGGCCTTATAGAAATCCAATGATCCATCAGCATTATACTTCTTAGTATATACCCATTTTGAAGGGATAACTTTCTTAGTTGGAGGTAAGTTGCACATTGCCCAGGTATGATTATCCTCAAGAGACTTAATTTCCAGTTCCATAACTTCTGACCAGTGTTCTGCTTCATCACTCTCCATAGCTTCATTATATGTTTGAGGAATGACTTTAGTCTCAGCAATGTTGACAAAATCTTTTAAATGTTTGGGTTCATTTAGTTTGGATGAATCTCTAAGAATTTTGTCTCTTTTCCAAGACACGATATCATCTTGTTCCATTTTTGAGTCATAATCATCTTCTGGAAATCCCAAAAAATCTTCCCCATCAGATTCTTGAACATCATCCTTATGATTATTTAGTTTTTCTTCATATTGATTAGGTTCTTTATCTTGATTATTATCCAAATCATCTTCTAAAATTTTCAGATTTATCGTGGGTTGATTAATCCCTTTATCAATAAGAACATCTTCAGTAATATGTGTAATAGTTAATTCTTGAAATATTACATCACAGGATCTTATTATGGGACAGAGCCCTATATCCATTATCTCCATCATATCCCAATAGGATTCCTTCCTGTGCCTTTTTATTAAATTTTTTCCTTTTAATCTTGGGAACATGCACCCAACATTTAGATCCAATTATTCGTAGATGTTTATTATAAGGTATTTGTCCAATCCATAGTTCAAAGGGTGATTTTCCTTTGATAGAGGACACACCAGTTCGATTTAGGATGTAAGCAGCTAAATTTATCATTTCAGCCTATAATTCTTTAGGCAATGATTCTTTTCCAGAATGAATAAGGGCTCTAACAGCTTCAACCAACGTTCCATTCTCGCTTTCTGCACAGCCATTTTGTCCCAGAGTATACGACATAGTGTATTTTACCTCAATGCCATGTGACCTTAAGATACTTTGCACTCTTTCATTGTTAAATTCTCTACCATTATCACATAAAAGGGATTTTATAGTATGTCCAGTTACTTTGGTTTCCATAAGAAAATCCTTTAGTTTCTCAGATACTTCATCTTTTTTTTTCATGAATTACCATATACTTTCCTAAATCTAGACCAGTCATCTTAAAAAACTACAAAGTATTTTAATCCACTTTTAGATGCTACAAATGGACCACATACATCTGAGTGTATCAGCTGTCCTGGATTTTCAGCTCTTTTCCTTTTAACAAATTTCAACCTATGAGCCTTTCCATTAATTCATCTCTTGCACAATTTACCGTCAAGTGGAGCATCAATATTTAATTTCCTTTTAATGACGCTTTTAATGTGACATTTATTTTGATAAGCCATTCTTTCATGATTAAGCTGGAGTAAATCATGTTTATTGAATGAGATGGATTGGTTACTTAAAGCTTTAGAATCTTGACCTATAGGGATAACTCTAATATTTAATTGATAAAGCCCACCAAATATTTGTCGATAGCCTGAAACAAGAGTTTCTTTCCCTTCAATCAATCTACATTTGAGATTAGTAGATTCAAATCTGCTTTTTGGTCTCTGATCCTGAGCAGTTAGGACTGAAAATAAATTTTTGGAAATGATAGGTACATACCCGTACATTAGTTAATATAAATTTCCTCAATATTCTTCCTGGAAAAACTTGGATATCAATAGATCCCTGGCCAATGGCTTTTATATTTTTACCGTCAGCAGTTATTATTACAAGATCATTATCATTAAATTTATCATAAGTTTTAAACCAATCCAATCTATGAGTAATATGGTGAGTGGCTCTATTATCTACAAACCAAGCTTATTTGATTCTGTCTTAAGAGCATCTGAACTAACTGGCAATAGAACAGTACCTTCACTGGAATTAGTTTGTGTACATTTGGCATTTGCTGGTTTAGGAGGTCTACCATCAGCAATCCAAAATCTACATTTTTTAATAAATTACCTTTTTTGTCACAGTAAGCACATTTGATTTGGTTTTTATCAAAAGCAGTTTTATATGGTCTATCTTTATTTATTTCTCTATTTTCTATTATTGCCTTTGCAAGTAAAACCTCTTCAGAAACATTTGCAATTAAATTATTTTCAAATGTGCATAATTTTTTAGTTAAATTTTCTAAATTTTTATTCTCATTATTAATCAATCTCCAACCATTGCTTAAAGATTTAAATATTTCAGGAAAACTTTTCAAAATTTTACAAATCAATAAAACATCTTTGTTACTATCATACTTTCTATTATCCGTCTTCATTGGTTTCTGCAAACCATCCTCCGTTGGCGAGCGCTTTCGGACATTGTCCATCTCTTGGCCGAATACATGTGTTCACTGTCACTGTCTGTATTCTTTACATGATTCATGGATGGACAATGTCCGAAAGCGCTCACCAACGGAGGATGGTTTACAGAAACCAATGAAGACGGATAATAGAAGATATGATAGTTCTATATTCATTGATAGTGAAAATAACCTTTTAGATTATTTACATCTTTGTTACCTTCAGATTGCTTTTCTATTTCCTGCTTAGGTTGGTTCCAATTATTTGACAGTCTTGATATAAATCCCACTGAATCGTCTCCAGGTAGCCACTTATCTTCGAAAAACTTGTTATACAGGTCAAATATTATTTGTTTCTGTCTTCAGAAAACGTATCGAAGAGTTGACTCAGTCCTAATCACATATCTCTAGCAGTTTCATATCTTCGCACTTTCGCGAACATTTCTTCTGTCGTATTGTTAGACACTGTTAACAAAGCTTGATTGTCTGTACTTTTAAACAGAGCTAGTTCCTTTTTAAGGCTTTCTGAAACTTCGCCATCTAATGACGTTGACTTCCTCATCTATCTTAAAATGAGTCCTTCCAATTCTAATTCCTCCTCCGTCCTCCTTTGGAATGCTAACGGCATCCAAACAGAACTCAAACTGACACTAGAAGATAAAGGTATAGATGTACTATTACTTACTGAAACACGACTAACTAAAAACAAGAAACTCTACATACCAGGCTACACAACTTACCGAACTGATCACCCAGACGGACGGGCTCATGGTGAAAATGCACTCCTCATTCGCACTTTCCATACTCATCATTTGATACCTTCCACTCTTACAGACTCCAATCCACTTCAGTGTCTATCCATACTATCACTTCTCCAATTACCCTTTCCGCAGTGTATTGCCCTCCTAACAAACCTGTTACTTCAAGCCAATTCCAAGAGCACTGTAAATCCTTAGGTCCCCGTTTCCTCTCTGGCGGAGACTATAGTTCGAAACACCTTCAATGGTGCACGAGAGCGCGACCAACTCCCGTGGCCGTGCTATGTATATTGCTATTTCCTCTCACAATTTCTCTACTTTATGTCCCTCCTCCCCTACCTACTGGCCCACTGATACTAACTGTCTTCCCGATATCCTGGATTTTTTCATTTGTAAAAATCTTATTCCTTTTCACCACTCCTTAACTACGTTAAATGATCTTTCCTCTGACCATAACCCTGTACTCTGACACTATCACTCACATCCATCCTTAGACAATTGCCACCATCACTAATAAATGGTCCCATTGACTGGCCATTTTTCAGAACTCTACTTGAAGAGTCGCTTGACCTCGGAGTCTCCTTGAAAACTCCTGAAGAGCTGGATGATAGTGTCCAGTTCTTTACTGTCACGATCCAGCAGTGTCTCTGGGAGGCAAACTCAAAATCTAACTGCACCCAGTCCACTACATATTCACCAGAGCCCATCCCCGATTTAATTAAAAACCTTATACGGGCAAAGCGTAAAGCTCGAGCCCTGTTTCATAGGTTCAGGCATCCTTCAGACCGAAGGAAGTTCAACCAACTATCCCACCTCGTAAAACAAAAACTAGGTGATTTACGAAATAAGGCATTTAATGCCTACCTGTCAAGCCTCTCAGTAGCAGACAAATCCCTCTGGACTGCAACTCGCAGAATTCTGAAACACCATGAACCTTCCACCCCCTTGCGTCGAGAAGATGGCTCCTGGGCCTCTTCCGACAAAGACAAGGCCCAAATGTTTGCTCGACATCTAAGAGAAACATTTACTCCTCATCCAGATCCTAACAATTTGTCCAATAATGCAGAGGTTGAGGATTCACTGGACACACCATTACCAATGTCCTTGCCGATTAGGGCAGTAACACCATCTGAGGTCAAGTATATTATTAACCATCTGCATAAACGCAAAGCACCCGTCCATGATTTAATCACCGGATTAATACTTCGAAACCTACCCCAAAAAGCAATCATTTTCCTGACATACCTCTATAATAGTGTCCTTCGAACCACCCACTTTCCACTTCTCTGGAAATTCTCTGAAATAATCCTCTTTCCCAAACCCGGTAAACCTGCTCACAATACATCATCCTATCGACCAATCAGCCTTCTTCCTTTAATGCCCAAGGTATTTGAGAAAGTTCTTCTAAAACGAATGATGCCTATCATAAATTCCTCAAATATCCTTCCCAATCATCAGTTTGGCTTCCGTTCCCAGCATTCTACCGTCCAGCAGGTGTTTCGCGTTGTAGACTACATTTCCTCTTCCCTTGAGCGAAAAGAATTCTGTCCTGGTGCATTCTTGGACGTCACTCAAGCATTTGACCGAGTATGGCATTCTGGACTATTATATAAGCTCAAGTCCATATTCCCAAGTACCATCTATCTAATCCTTGAATCTTATCTCTCTAACTGATTCTTTAGGGTACGGCAAGGATCAGATTACTCCGAACACTTCCCTGTGAAAGCGGGCATTCCACAGGGCAGTGTACTTGGACCTATCCTTTTTACCCTTTACACTGCGGACATCCCCACCCATCCTAATACCCTACTGGCACTATTTGCAGATGAGAAAGCAATCCTCACTTCCCATCCTGATCCTAAAACCGCTTCCAATATTCTAAAAAACCACCTAGATGCCATTCAGCACTGGTGTAGCAAATGGAGAATTAAGATAAATGAGTCCAAATGCGTACAGGTAAATTTTCAATTAAGAAAAGATTCCCCCTCTAATGTCACATTTAATAGTATACCTATACCCCTCCTTGATTCAGTCCGTTACCTTGGGTTCCACCTTGACTCACGACTTAATTGGAGCCAACCTATAAAAATCAAACGACAAGAACTCAACAGGCACTACGGACTCTTATACAGACTAATAAACAGGCGTTCACAGCTCACAACAGAGAATAAACTGACTCTATATAAAACACTAATACGACCGATCTGGACATACGGTGCAGAACTCTGGGGTGCCGCTAAGCCTTCCAACATCCAACGTATTCAATCCTTCCAATCCAAAATCCTAAGAGTTATTGCAAATGCTCCATATTACGTCTCGAACTCTACCCTACATCAAGATTATAATATCCCATTCGTCCAAGACTTCATCTCCACTCGCTTCACGCTCCTCCACTGTAAACTCCAATTTCACCCTAATCCATATGCCCAGTCCGTCATCGGACTCCAACCCCTATGATCCACCCCGACGACTAAAAAGAAGATGGCCCCGTGACCTCCTGGGGACATAATCTGTAAATAAATTGAGAGTGGTGTCATTGGTCACCTTCTCTCCTCATGTGATTGATATTGTATGTCATTTTTTTTTTCTCTAATTCATTGTGGTGATCAAATTACAAAATGTTTTAATTTAACAGAATGTAATCAATAAATAAAAGTTTAAAAAAAAAAAAAAAAAAAAAAAAAGCCTTAAGAAGGGATAAGATAGGAACTAGGTACGCCGTGACTAACACTTTAATAACTCACATACACAGATACTCATACAGGAGGTTACATCGCCTCCTAGAGGTTTTATAATACAAAAAGTTTTATATTAAAATAATGTATAATATACATAACATATTGTGTACTTCAACATTATTTATGTGTTTTTTAATATGTTACGGATGTTCTTTATTAATAAAAATCATTTAAAATTGTGTGAGTTCTTGCACGGTAGCTAAATTTCTTATATTTAAAAAATCATTTTGTATATGTATTTTGCAGTAAATTGTTAACAAAACAAAGGTGGCATAGAATTACTTTGTGTACCTATAATTCTCTAAAATGCTTCCAAAATTATTATACAGAGAAATATGTAAATTTAAAATTTTCCTTTTTATGTAAACCCCTATTCCTTATTTTCCATTGTTTCAAACCCTAATGTATCAAATTTTGTATTATTCTTTAAAACTGCATATTTTAATTAATTAAAATTGCTCTGTTAAGATTAGTCTATCTTATTGTAGAATATTGTTGTTTTTATCAACAAAAATAAGGTTAATTTAGTAGGCCACAACCCTGTCCTCCTTACACTGTTTCTCACACCTATTCCTAGACAATTGCCACCAACCTTAATAAGTTGTCCCATTGACTGGCCACTTTTTAGAACTCTCCTTGAAGAGTCACTTGACCTCGGAAGCTCCTTAAAAACCTCTGCAGAGCTGGATGATGCTGTCCAGTTTTTTACTATAAAGATTCAGCAATGTCTTTGGAAGGCTAACTTAAAACCCACCAGCATCCGCTACACTGTAAATTCAGCTAAACCCCTCCCTGATTACATTAAAAACCTCATACAAGCTAAGCGGCAAGCTCGAGCCCTGTTCCAGAGGTACAGACATCCCTCAGATCATAGGGAGTTCAATCAGCTATCTCATCTCGTAAAGCAAAAACTAGATGCTTTACGAAATAAGGCATTTAATGCCTACCTATCTAGCCTCTCAAAAGGAGACAGATCCCTATGGACTGCTACTCGCAGGATTCTGAAGTATCATGAACCTTCCTGCCCCCTTACGTCGAGAAGGTTGTTCCTGGGTCTCTTCCGACAAAGACAAGGCCCAAATGTTTGCCCAGCATCTAAAGCAAACATTCACTCCTCATCCAGATCCCGATAACTTGTCCAATAACGCGGAAGTTGAGGAGTCACTGGATATACCATTACCAATGTCCTTACTGATTAAGGCAGTTACACCTTCTGAGGTCAAGTACATTATAAACCATCTGCCTAAGCGCAAATCACCCGGCTATGTGCTATAATACTTCGAAACCTACCCCAAAAGGCAATTGTTTTCCTCACTTACCTCTATAATTGTGTCCTTCGAATCACCCATTTTCCACTCCTCTGGAAATTTTCTGAAATAATCCTATTTCCTAAACCCGGTAAGTTTTTTTCTAACACATTATCCTATCGACCAATTAGTCTTCTTCCTTTACTTACCAAGGTATTTGAGAAAGTTCTTTTAAAACGAGTAATACCTATAATAACTTCCTTAAATATTCTTCCTAATCATCAGTTCGGCTTCCGTTCCCATCATTCTACTGACCAGCAGGTGTTACACGTTGTAAACTTTATTTCCTCTTCCCTCGAGCAAAAATAATTTTTTCCTGGTGCATTCTTATCTTTCAAACCGTTTCTTTAGGGTCCGGCAAGGATCAGATTACTCCAAACACTACCCTGTGAAAGCAGGTGTTGCACAGGGCAATGTGCTTGAACCCAACCTTTTTATCCTTTATACTGCAGACTCATCCTAATACTCTTTTAGCCCTCTTTGCAGATGACAAAGTGATCCTCTCCTCCCACCCTGTTTCCAAAACCGCTTATAACATTTTACAAAACCACCTTGATGCTTTTCAGCAGTGGTGCAGTAAATGGATCATTAAAATAAATGAGTCCAAATGCGTACAAATAAATTTTCAACTAAGAAAAAATTCTCCTGATAATGATACATACAATAACATCCCTATACCTTGGGTTCCACCTTGACTCACGACTCAACTGGAATGAACATACTAAAATCAATAAAATGAATATACTTATACAGCCTTATAAATAGGCGCTCACACCTCACATTAAAAAATAAACTGACCATCTACAAGACCATAATACGACCAATCTGGACCTACGGCGCAGAACTGTGGGGTGCCGCTAAGCTTCCAATATCCAACGAATACAATCCTTTAAGTCCAAATTTCTCAGAATAATTGCTAACGCTCCATATTATGTGTCCAACACTACCCTTCATCACAAATTTAATCTTCCCTTTGTTAAAGACTTTATCTCCACCCGCTTCAAGCTCTTCCATAGTAAACTCCAATTTCATGCCAATCCATATGCCCAATCCCTGTTGTCAGACTCCAATCCTCACAATCCATCCTCCCCGGCGACTAAAACGGAGATGGCCTCGCGACCTTCTGGGCCTTAATTCCTAAACCTATTGGGAGTGGGGTCAATGGGCCTCTTCTCTCTGCACAGTGATGACCATTTATGGGTTTTAGTGTTGATTTTATTTTTATTTTATTATATTTTTTTGCTTTTATTTTATTAATATTTTTTT
>KZ808738.1:46085-59129 GCA_000696205.2 Oncopeltus fasciatus
TAAATATATTGGTTTATATACAGTTTGAACAAAGACTTACTTCGAATAAAGATTATATTTACTTTTGTTAGTGTAAAGATATTTGCAGTATTGTCACATTGGCTTCAAGTAATATTTTATTTATTTATACAATATTTATCATCAAATTGAATTTTGGTTTGTTTATTTTCCTAAATTAGCAGAGAAGAGGAATTATGCATAACAATTAGGTTCATTTTAATCATAATCTGTGAAAATTGATAGGAAATTTAATAAAATCTTACATCTTATACATTATTAGAAATTAAAACTCACCAGATTTGATTTTATGGTTGATATAATTTATAATTTTCTTTTCAGAGAGAAAAATGTTTTGTCCATTTCTTTTTCTTTGAATTATATACTTAGTTGTAAATAAAAAAATAAAATTCTTTATTAAAATATCAGTATTTAAATTGTTTATCTTCATACGTTTTTGCATTATAGATCTTTGCTCACGTTTGAATATTTTTATTATTGTTTTATATTTATGATGAATTAGTTTATATAATTTATATTTTGCTAAAAGTAAATTGATATAAATTTGTTGTAATTCATTGAAAAGGGATACAAAAGAAGTATGAACAATGCATTGCTATTCTTTGGTTGTAATGTCTGACGTGTCAATCCTAACAGATGGGTGATGTCCATGGTGACTGGCAGGCTCCTGTAGGGGCCAGTGCTACGTGGAATTCCTAAATATGCTCTTGAATAACATCAGCTTTTTTACGTTTCCTCGGGGGAGATTTCTTTGTAGTCTGTTTTAATTACTGCATTCTGATTGATTTTGATACTTTTTGTTCAACTGTATGTAGATCATAGTATATGGAGATCTTGAAAAAAGACTTTAAGTTTTCATGAAATATTATGCTTTTTTGTGTGGGTGTCTTGGCCTTATATTTTTTAATGATCTGCTGGTCGCATTGTTAGACCTAGAATTAAGAAATTCAAAATACCAACAATTAATGTGAACGAAAGTGTTTCGATACTTCACATTTCCCAGAGCTATTTATTTACCTTTAATAATATATTTAAAAATCATTAAAGCTTTATACACTGTAAAGAATGTATTGATTTTTTTTCTCAACTATTGATCAGTCATTGGTCATATTTTGTATTTAAGATTTCCCACAAGAATTCTATTAAGACATAATTTACAATAAAGTTAAAGCAGCAAGTGATGAGCTTAAGAAAAATTTTAATTTAATTTTTTTTTTGTCCGGGTTTAGATCATTAATTATTTATACTTCATTTATATACTGATAGGTTATGAAATCAGAAGAGTTTGTCCACTTTACAACTTGTATTTATAAATAAAATTTTATTTAAAATACCAGAAACTCACTTGACATTTAACATAGAAATTAAAATAGAATGAAGGTTAACAATTAACATGTCAGTTATTAAGAATTCAGTGCTGCTATACTCATCAAATTCCCCATTGAATTTATATATATTAAATTGCATTTAAATATAACATATGGTAAAATGTTTGGTGTGAATCAGGTTTTTTTCTTTGGCAAATGTTCTTTGCAGTATATAGTGATTATGAGTAAACCATGATAAATTCCAATTTTGAAAAAAATCAAATGTTTACATAATTGGAATTCTGAACCAATTATTGCTGTTGTTTACATGATATCTTCAGTTGTATTGGCTTACCACTGTATTTGTAAAGCTGCACACGCCTCACAGTTGGACTGTCACAGTGAAATTCAAAATATAAACAGACTTTCCACTATAAATAACTTAAGTTTTTCGAGAGAGATGAGTTGACAATGAGGGGTACTTTGTTTTATTTATATATTTTATTATATTATTTATTGCTTTCAATTTCAAACCTAAGTTCATTCACTCCATATTTAAAATTACTTATTAGTCGGATTTTAAGACACATATTTAGGACAACGTTGTAAGGAAGGGAGTGATTCTTAAACGGAAAATATAAACTTTTTGCTCAGCTATTGTTTGGTTAAGGTTTATTTAACAAATTTAAGACTTTAGTAGTGATACCTTGTGCTTATGAGCTATAATAGAGAATAAAACACTGCTACATACTAACATTTGTTACTGATACATATTGTACATAAAGATTAAATGAACTAAAGGTTGTAATGTAATAATACTTTTTAGCACGTGAATATAAATTAATAACAATGATTTATATCATAAGTATCTTATAATATGATATTTAACAAAAATAAATAAATAAATAAATAACAAATAAAACAAAACTGCAGGAACTGCCCAAACGAATTCCTGAGCATTGTGATACAAATAATGAATATTTATATTTATATTTTTACTATTATTATGTAAACGTCCACTTCTATCGGCCCTATATAGATCAAATTTGCCTTGTTTTCAAAAGCGATATACTAAATTTCATTAAAAAAAATAACCAATTGTGGCTCCTAGACTGGGTTTATGTAAACTCCATCTCCTTATTGCTGAATTTCGTTCTGTAACAATTATTTTTTGTGTCAATAAACAATTCTGTTTTTAATTGTTCTCTCCTCTCTCTTCCTATTGATCCGCTTTAGCTCAAAAAACACCGTAGCTTTTTTTTTTTGCATTTAAAAACGACTTGCCAAATTTTATTGTGGTAAAATAGAAATTGTATCCCGTAGAACGTTGGCAGACCTACCTTCACTTATAAGTTCAAATTGAGAGTTTTTGACTGTAGAGATTATTAGTAGATGTTATTTTGTTGGGGTTCAGTCAAGGTACCTTAACTGAATCCAAACAAAATAACACCTACCTACACTTATATTTTATTTGTCTCTTGTAAAGGCCCCAGGATTGGTATTTCAGTTATAGAGATTTAAGATATTATACTTTAGCCCTGTAAATTAAGCACACTAAGTAAGAGATAACTCGTCGGACCGGGATTTCCGGGTTAACCTCTGCCTCATTTGGGAAGACTGTCTCTTAATTTTCATGAGATAAGGGACAAAGATAGGCCCCTTGTGAGATGCCAGGTATAATGCTTTTGGTGGTACCATGATGGGACTATGACCATTTTATATGCTACCTTAACGTATCTTATTATTATATTATCTACTATTCTCGTAGGTTATTTATCTTTACCCATTCTATACAACTGAAGCCTTATATATATATTTGGTTTCATCGATGCCTAGATGAATTTGTATTTATGATATTCACATGATTTCTCTCTAACCCGTCTACATGGTATATTGTGTAGGGTCTACACCTCTTATGGTTTGCAAAATCTGGGAGGAACTCCCTTCCCCTTCATGAAATTTTCCATTTTTTTTTTTCCTTTTTATGGAGAGACACTAGGGATAAGTAAACCTGGTTCTTTATTGGCGAACATTGTAAAATCGATTGGATATGGACAGATCAACCATATAAAGTATTTATAAATATTAATTTAGTTGTGGTTTATTATCCCACGTAAATTTTAAACAATTAATGAGAGGGAATAGAATAAAAAATCTATCTGTCCCAGCCAGGACTTGAACCCGGATCTCCTGCTTTACGGGCCGGTATGTTTGGGAAACACACCGGCCTGGAAAGCAGGAGATCCAGGTTCGAGTCTTGGCTGGCACAGATAGATTTTTTTATTCTATTCCCTCTCATTAATCATATAAAATATTGTTTCTATGTCCTCCAGAATGAAAAATCCATGGTGTTATTGTTATTATTAGGGTCTTCGAGAAATGTTTATGAAACACAATTGGTGGAAAATACAATTTTCCATAATTTGTGTTCTATAATATTTTACAAAGACACATATTACATTATATATTTAATTATGAAGGTATTGATTTAAGCAATTTGGGAGATCGAATGCCCCAAATCACCTCTTCTCACAGAATCCATTTTTAGCGAGCACAGATTCTTTATTTTTTTTTCTTATTATATGTTTTTTTTGTTAGGGTTCGGTCAAGGTAAATAAAAATAAAAAAAATTTAAAAATGTGTATTTTTTAAATTATCTGCCTATCTAATAATTAAATTATACATCTAATAATATAATATCTACTGTAAAAAAAACAACTCTCCATTTAAATTTATTTTTTTCTGCTTGTAAGATCCTATTAGTGACTTGTACTTGTCTATGCACATTCTTAATTGACAAACAACTGATTAACAACTAACTTAAGAAATAATCAATATTATTATTATTATTAATACTACTATACTACATTTAGGGTTACGGGGGTAGGGGGCTAACTAGCCATCCTATTCGTTACACCTTTGGTATGAACTAAGTTTTTATATATTGATAAAAGCTTGCCCTGGACAGGATTCGAACCCGGAGCGCCTGGCTTGTGCGACCCAAACAGGTTAGTGCAGGTAATTCAGAATTTAATTATATTACGGCCCCTTTATTAGATCTGAAAGGATTTATAATTAATTTCGATTTTTTCCCGTTAACTACATGATTTTTTTGCTATTTGTCTTCACAGTCTTCTCATTCTCTATCTCATAGAATCTTAAAGTTATTATAAATCTGCCATTTATGGGGTCGAGTGTGTTTGAAAACGCATTTTTGTAGGTTAGCCTTCAACCCCTACACTTTATTTTCAATAGGATTCCCGCTAAAAATACCGTGCCGTGCACAAACTTGGCCACCCTTGTGCGACCTTTTCCCTTACCCTCTCCCCAACCTAACTCTATTTTTGTACTTAAGTCAGAAATAAAAGTGTTCATTATAAAAATTTTATTTGGTTGTGGTATTTTATCCCACGAAGTTCTCGCCTTTCTCGTGGGTTAGGCTCTTGCTAGTATAGAGGGAATTGAATGAGACAACTAACGCGTCCTGGTGGTGTAATGGTTAAGCACGCCGGCCCGGATAGCAGGAGATCCAGGTTCGATTCCTGGCTGGGACAGATAGTTTTTTATATTCTATTCCCTCTCATTAATTGTTTAAAAGTGTTCATCTCCATTTTCTCAATTTTTTTTAGTTTTAAAGAGTTAATATTTCTGATATTTTGTTTTGGCTTGCTGCGGTTTTGGGGGAGTTACATTTCAACACCCTTTCCTTTTTTAAAAGTTTAAAATACACCTACTTTTACCTGCTTCTCGTGCTCTTATAAATATAGTAGGCAGGGACCTTTCACATGCGTTATGAAATAGCTTCATAGGCATAAACAGGGTACATTATCTAAATTTCTCTAGTTTTTTCTTTTTTACTATATTTTTGGTTTTTACTTTTATTATCAAAACAAACCAAATTATATTCTGCAAGCTATATTCTCCCAAAAATTTATAAATTTGTATTTGTACAGCTACTGCATGACGGATTATTTTATGTTTTTCTATGTAAACTCTTTCTTTTTTACTATTTCTATTAAATGGCTTCATTATGACGACGAATATATCAATAATACCCTTTTTCTTTTTTCTTGTTCACGAGGACTATGTTTTTCAAAATTGCTTAATAGTTTTACAGTTTTGAAAATTTCTTTGAGACTATACAAAGGCTATAATCCTTAAGGGAATAAAAAAAATTTGTATGACCAGGAATATTTATTTTATAATCCCAAATCACTCTCTAAGCCATCTTCAGCAGCAAAGACATAAAAAAAAAACAACAACACTGCGGTGTAATATATGTACTGTAATATAAAGTTATGTATATAAATAAAGCATAAAAATTATATTGTTTAAATGGCATAAGAACATATTCAGATTCGCTCTTCATGTCTTGTAAAAAAAAAAAAAAAACAGTTCTTATTTAGATGTATTTTGCAATTTATAACATTAATATATCTATATTTGTTCTAATATAATTACATATCTGTGATATATTTATATTGCATTATATTTTATTTTATTTTTAGTTCTGAAGGTGGTTTAGAATGTAGGCCTAAAATGTGTGAAAATAAATATTCTTTATTTTTCTAGAGTTATTTTTTCTATTTGTTGCAGACCAAGCCTCGTTGAAGGGGATATATCTGAACTTAATAATATTGTAAAATCCTTTCCTGTTATGTCCATATCGGTGGTGTTGTAAACAATTCCCCCCACTCCCTGGGCGCTCCAGAACAAGACCACGAGCCTCCAGGCTGCGGGGCCACGGGGTGAATACCCCCTGAGTATCTCTCCCCCTCGCGCTCGCCTCTCCGAGTCGGGGGGGGGGGGGGACGAAAGATTTCCTCGCACTACTTCCTAAGGGGGCCACCTCTCTGGAGGGGCTGGAGTTTCACCGAATGGGGGACCTCCAGGAGCCGCTGTCACTTCTTCTCCAGGAGTGCCTCGTGTCCTGGGAGGTTTGTACTTACAGCTTTGTAATGTACCTACCTACTGGTAGGCATGGGCGTAGGTACATTAAACGTCTTTAACAATTTTTAGTGCGAGGGAACAGAATAAAAAATCTAACAGTCCCGCCCGGGACAGTAAATAACGAGAGTCTTAAATGACTAGCTATTTAAATACAGCTTGACAATGTCAGCTCCTCCAAGCATAAGACGATATATTCGTCTGCCACGGAGGTTAGACTCTCGACACTAGTGCGGGGAATTTAATAACTTAATAAATGGAAACGCACCGGTCCGAAAAGCAGGAGATCCCGGTTCGAGTCCTGGCTGGAACAGTTAGATTTTTTTATTCTGTTCCCTTGCACTAAAAATTGTTAAAATTTACGTGGGATTAAATACCACAAAAAAATAATATTTATAACCTTAAAAATATTTCTTCAAATGTACATCGATCCTACAAAATCATGTACAAGTTTCATTGTGTAATAAAATATTTTATTACCTAGAATCTATTCTTTGGAGATTAACGACAAATTGGCTTATATATATAAATAACACAAAGTTAATTATTGGCTTTACAGGACCAAAGTACCTTCAGACGCCTCATGTACACATGTGCGCTAAGCTGAGCCTCAATGATTTTCGTTTTTGACCATATATGTCTCACATACATTCATATGCATATTATATGTCTCATATACATTCATGCACATATTCATATGCAGACAAGCGATCAGTTCATCGTGAGCATGATTGGGTATAAATCCTTAAATGAGTTGTCACCAGTAGACTGCCGGNTCTTCAATGAATCGTACTGAATTTGACCTCCCCCCCTCCAAAAAAAACCAACTAATAATCTCTACTGAAAAAAACAAACAAAAAAACTCTCAATTTGAACATATTATATGACGTTTAAACTAAACTGAATAACTAATTAATTACAAAAATATTTAGGATTTTCTAATTTGGTTACTCTATACCCCATATCCCCCTCCCCTCTCCACGAGCGAATTCGGCAATTGACAAACTCTGTTCTAACAGATTGCATAAATTCGCAACCCTTGGTATGGTCCATTCCTGGGCACAAACTTGTTTTCACTTTCTCTCATTGTTTGTAAATGATCTACTCTATCTTTGCTAACACATTTTTCCTGTCTATCTAATGTATTCTTATAGGATTCTGGAATACTTTGTCTAAGGATTACTAATTCTCACTATCCTGATAAGAAGGAATCAAGGATGATCCTCGCTTAACTTCCAGGCAATCTACCACAAAAACATCAACAATAATACAATCAAAAATTGCAATCCTTCGTTTACAGTTTACACTCACACACACCTGGTATTAATGAGTCAATAGAGTTTGACAAGCTATAAATCACTCTACTGGGAGTCTAAACCTCCAAGAAAGACAAATTTATCGTCTTATACTCGAGGGAGCTAACATTGTCAGCTATTTATTAGACTCTCTTTTTTTCCATTTTATTTATTTTTATAAATATTGTATTTGTTGTGGTATTTAGTCCCACAATTATTTTATACAATAAATGAAAGGGATATATAATAAAATCTTAATTTAAAATGTATTTATTTTTTAATGGTTTTTGTTGTAACACTAATACAAAGAAAAAATTAAGTTTTAATTTCAAATGGACAGAAAAATCACTGTCAGTTATTTCACATTATTTATTTACTTTAAAAATAAATCTTCCTGGGTAACGTTTTTCCTTGATATTACTCATGATAATTGTGAAACAAATAAATAAATAAAATTCTCGAAACAAAGTGGAATTGTACCTTATCTCTTCGAAAAAGATAGTAACAAAAATGTTAATTTCGATAAATTCTCCATGTGGGTAATCAGTAAATACTCGTATTACTACAAGGATTTCACAAACTAACTGTATTCACGGATTATTTTGTCACATGTTCGTGGCTATGTAAGCTAAATTTATTTAAGGGATATCTGTCAATGCTAAGCAATAGGTACCTATCCTTTTCGAGCTTAAAATGATCTTTTTCATTCTTTATTTCTAATTGAAACGGTTGTTTCAACCACTTAAGAGTTTTGGGGGGAAAAATTATCCATTGGCAGTCAACCAGTTTTAAACACCCATGGGCCTGGGTGAGCTTCTTTTTTTTTTTTCTGGATGGAAGATTGCCATCAGAGACCCTCTCGAGGTATTGAAATCTCTTTGTAATTATTTGGATGTATTAATTTTTAAAAATTTTTTTTATACTTCAAAATAGGGCACGTCCTCCTCTTTTTCCACGTGTATTGACCCATCCCCCACAATTGTCTTAGGAGTCCTACAATTTTGTTTAATCCTTGTTGCCATGGTAACTGAATCGATTAAGCTAGGGGTCGATAGACTCTCTCTCCGGGCCAAGGCAGGGGCCGCGGGTATTTTTGGAGAATGTGTGTATGTGTGTGATTATTAACTGTTACGTTCTTTCCCCATTAAAATATCCTAAGAAAGATTCTTCTTTTTCGTTTCATTTTGAACATATTTATGTTTCACTCAAATCATTTACGGTTGCTACAATTAAATATAAACTTTTAATCATATACCTGGTTTTAGGTTAACACGTTCATTAAATTATAAATTAAAAGATTGTTTCTTATTTATAGTTTGTTGAGTACAGTTCTTATTTAGATGTATTTTGCAATTTATAACNAGACAGTTAAATTAAAATGTATGGTTTAATCCACATTTTCAACCTTTTCAGTTTCACCATGTGGTTCCTAAAATATTTCTTATGTTAATAAATACTTTTTTGAAGAATTTATATGCTCTCACTCCCTGCCAGAGGGAAAAATTAGGCTTTTAGATAGGGGTTATAGCAAACGAAGAGTTTACAAATGCTAGCGAATTAAGTATAATAATAAAGAGCTTTCTTTTAGAATGACCACACAGAATGTTCTCAGACATTCTCTTATTCCAGGTAAGAATCAGAATTGTGGGTATTTCTTTAAAGTATTATACAATACATAAAATAATAATAATTTTAAATAAGTTAAGAAATTTAGTTTTGGCACTATAGTTTTACGTACATTATTTACATATAGAAAACAATTAGGATTAGTCTTTGAGGCAATTTTCAAAAATAGCCCATTTTCAAGAGGGCCTCCCTCTTTCCCTCTTCTTTTATTTTACTATAGACTAAATATCTAACAGGTTCTTTAAAGTAATGTTGGCGAAGAAATAGAAACATTTTTAAAGAGCCGTGGTACTAAAGTGTACGGTTTTAGAAATTTTTATAAAATGTTGAATGACGTTTCAATAACCTCCTTCGTACAAGATTTTAAATTCTGCAAATCGTTGCCTATCCTTATTTACGGATCTCTTAACTATCAACTTAGAAGCAGTCAGGAGATAAATAATCTAAAAGGTTATTTTCACTACCAATGAATATAGAACTATCATACCTTCTATTATCCGTCTTCATTGGTTTCTGCAAACCATCTTCTGTTGGCGAGCGCTTTCGGACATTGTCCATCCTCGTGGCTGAATAAATGTGTTCACTGTCACTGTCTGTATTCAACTGCCTGTGAACAGTGAACACAAGAAGATGGACAATGTCCGAAAGCGCTCGCCAACAGAAGATGGTTTGCAGAAACCAATGAAGACGGAGAATAGAAGGTATGATAATAATTAATTAAGATCAGTGTGCATGTTAATACTCATGAATTAACTTAAAGGCCTATGCACTAAGTCTTAAAGTTTTTTCTATTGTTTTTTTGTTATACTTTTAATAAGGTAAACCAATGAGATTCGTTGACTTAGTAATTAAATTAGTGCGAAAGGTTGACACTTGCTATTAGATGATTTTAGTTGGGGTTCGGTCAAGGTAGATCCAAAAAAAAAAAAAAAAAAAAAAAAAACAGTTCTTATTTAGATGTATTTTGCAATTTATAACATTAATATATCTATATTTGTTCTAATATAATTACATATCTGTGATATATTTATATTGCATTATATTTTATTTTATTTTTAGTTCTGAAGGTGGTTTAGAATGTAGGCCTAAAATGTGTGAAAATAAATATTCTTTATTTTTCTAGAGTTATTTTTTCTATTTGTTGCAGACCAAGCCTCGTTGAAGGGGATATATCTGAACTTAATAATATTGTAAAATCCTTTCCTGTTATGTCCATATCGGTGGTGTTGTAAACAATTCCCCCCACTCCCTGGGCGCTCCAGAACAAGACCACGAGCCTCCAGGCTGCGGGGCCACGGGGTGAATACCCCCTGAGTATCTCTCCCCCTCGCGCTCGCCTCTCCGAGTCGGGGGGGGGGGGGGACGAAAGATTTCCTCGCACTACTTCCTAAGGGGGCCACCTCTCTGGAGGGGCTGGAGTTTCACCGAATGGGGGACCTCCAGGAGCCGCTGTCACTTCTTCTCCAGGAGTGCCTCGTGTCCTGGGAGGTTTGTACTTACAGCTTTGTAATGTACCTACCTACTGGTAGGCATGGGCGTAGGTACATTAAACGTCTTTAACAATTTTTAGTGCGAGGGAACAGAATAAAAAATCTAACAGTCCCGCCCGGGACAGTAAATAACGAGAGTCTTAAATGACTAGCTATTTAAATACAGCTTGACAATGTCAGCTCCTCCAAGCATAAGACGATATATTCGTCTGCCACGGAGGTTAGACTCTCGACACTAGTGCGGGGAATTTAATAACTTAATAAATGGAAACGCACCGGTCCGAAAAGCAGGAGATCCAGGTTCGAGTCCTTGCTGAGACAGATCTAAACAGATTCCTCGTGTTTCATTAAAAAGGTCATAATTAATTAATGATTAAATGATGAATATATATCTTATATACCGGAATGAGTAAGAGTAATTCATCCATTGTCTTCCTTAGTAAAACTTTTTTATGTACTAATCTGATTTAATAGTTGATAAAAATTTAGTATTACCTTTCACATTTTATATTTAATTATTTATTTTTTCACGACTGATACTATTTTAGATCTATTTACTGTTCTAGACACTTAAATGGATACATTGAGCTGCAATTATTTTATCATTATTATTATTATTATTTTAACTGATGCCTTGAATTATATGGGGGTTCGAACCTGGTATTTATATAATCATCGATGTATTTAAGCTAGTTGATATTATGAATCGATTATTTTGCGTTGATAAGATTATCCAGTATGCAATTTTTTTTTTTTTTTTCAAATAAATGTGAAAATAATAACACGTTCTCCTTGAGAATTCCAATACATTTTTCAGAGCAACCTTACCTCCCCCCTTCAGGTTTCGAAAGTTTGTTTTCCAAAATTCTTGGTGCTTTTTCTGCTTCGAATTTCAGACCGTTTGCAGCTTTCAGTGGGAATGTGTCCCCATGTGGCACATCTATCTTTTTTACGGCGTTCGGACACCATATGTTCAACCATTTCTTCAAGCATATGGCGTCCTCCTATCCTGGTAGGTTTATTTATTAAACAGCGCCAATATAACATTCATAACAATAGCTAGAAAAATTTATGTTTCAACACTGAACCGAAATATATTAGTAAGGCCATATATATATTTATATACTTTATTCAACTATTATTAATTTTTGGACTATATGTAACAGTCAATTGTTCCAAGTTAGGCTCATGAGGGTATAGAGTACAGTATATAGTCATTTTTGCAGGGTGCCCAAAATTTGAAGGCTCCTCAAAGCTGTCTAAAACACTTTAACAGAAACTATAAAGTATATAAAATATTTCAGTTCTGAGAATGTCGCCTGCCCGGTATTGTGCATATAGTTTCTATTAAAGGGTTTTTTAACAGCTCTTAGGGGCCTTCATTTATTGGCCACAATATATATATATATATATCATATGTGGAATAGTAATATTTTTGTTCATTGTGTTTCATTTAGCTCTGACAATTGCTGACATTATAAGCCGAAACGTTGGTTTTTGAGAGTATTAAAGTACCCAATTAATTTTGTAAATATTTTTTTTTTTTTGGTATTTAATCCCACGTAAATTTTAACAATTTTTAGTGCAGGGGAATAGAATAAAACATTTAACCGTTCTAGCCAGGCCTGTCTTGGCTGAGACAGTTAGATTTTTTATTCTGTACCCAATTAATTTTGATGTGTTCATTTTATCATCCTGACCGAAATTTGACCACCGTCAACCGAAGTATTGTTTTTCACGTTTACCTCATGTTTTTTAGTTTACAAAAAAAAAAAAAAAAAAAAAAATTGCACAGACTTAATGGTAAAACATTTTTTTTTTAATTGGTGAAAACCATAGTGTATGGTCTTTTATTAGTTACAAAAACTAGAAGTAGTTTGTTTTGCATTTAAGAAGAACGGCCTCTTTTGGGTAATGGCTTTGTTTTGGGAAGTGCCTGGGGGAGGGGTATTTTCCCTCACACCCCCCACCCCTTCAGCTCAGGAAGGGTAGTTCCGTCTTGGGAACAATCGCAGTCTGAATGACCTCTTCGAGGCCTTCTCTTTTAATGACAGTAGCTGTCGTTAAAGTAACCCCTCTCCCCCCACCCCTAAAAACACACACACACACACAGACATTTCGCACATATAACTCCCAGTTAAAACGGAGGAGAGTGTTATGTTGGGGAGGGGGGCTGTGTTAGGGAAAGACTGGTCTGCGCTTTTGCGCGGGTGGAGGAAGGGTTTGCTGCGCACATCTCTTTGGTGCCATTAGGCAGCGTGAGTGTGTGCGTGTATCTCTGTGCGCCGGTGTTGGTCGATGTGCGCACACCGCTATAAAATGTAACGGTGCCGTCTCTCTATCCCCCCCCCCCCCCCCCCC